>JAXGGA010003394.1:0-103524 GCA_038373865.1 Uloborus plumipes
AAATAAATTGCTTAATTTATTGGTCAGTCTACTCCACTTTGACTTTGCTAAACGTACACTTTATTGGTAACATGATGGCGGCGGAAGATCAGCTTGGATTTCAGGGGAAGCTTAAACGGAACGAACAGTTTACAGCTCTCGTTTTACTATCCCAGTATCTGCATAGGACGTAAAAGGAGGAAAGCCTTTAAAAGACTCATTTGGTTTTAATAGCTGTTTTCACCAAAATTCTCGCTGTTTGGGAATGTAATCCGACTTGGAGGTTAAGTGGAGGCGTGTGCGCCTTTGTGGCGTGCAGAATTTCTGTATAGCATTACTCGTCTATTTTAAGAGTCAATGGAGTAAATGGATTTGCGTTCAGTTCTTATAGCTAGCTACTAACATTCAAATTAATTTTTTAAATTGTGTTGTAGTTAATTCCATCGTCAGATGCATCTATTGGTGTCATTTCTTGAAATATTAGCATGTTTTAAAAATCAAGACAAATATACCTCACTAGTACTTCTGAAAGCTTCTTTACTGCGGTTTTGAAATAATGATAGAGTTTTCGCAGTCTTATTAAGATTTATTGTACATATTGTATATTGAGGTTTATAATGTTAAGTTTTTCGTATCATCATGTAAATAAATCTCAAACAGAAAACTAGCTATGTATCTGTTAAGAGCCCAGTATTAATGTATGAAGCTCAGATAGTTCTGTAGTCCCTAGTATAAGCTACTCTCATTCCATGAAATAAAATGGCAATGTAAAGAGTACAGCCCCTGGCATTCTGCAGAATACGAGCACGGATGTTGCGTAGAATACGAGCAGGGATGTTAAATAGAATACGAGCACATTCCTACACTGCGATGCAAAAGTTTAGACAAATGGCAAATATGTGAATAAAAAGAAAACTATTCAACGAAATGCTTTCAAATTTCTACTGCAGGTGCACCATATGGTCCCAAATACGTGTATGGAGTTCTTAAAACTATAACTGGAATCAAATTTTGGATATTACAAAAGACATTTTTTTACATTGTTGCAAAAGTTTAGACAATAGTCAGATTTTATGCAAATATCCCTTAAAATGTGATTGGTGGAGGAAATGCGGGACTGTATTATTCATTTATAAAGTGCAGAGATTGCTGAATAAATAATCAAAATCTCAAAACATCTATAGTCCTCGTGTAAAGAAGATGAGAAAGTTTGGAAGCCGAAATTTGAAAATGAACCTACTTTATTGATTTTTTGTCTTTTAAATCGGCTCTAGTATGGTAGTAAATTGTTTTTTACTTTGTGGAGAGCAAATTCAGACATGCGTATCGATCAAAAAGTCCAAGAAAAATTATATTTCTTAAGGATGAAGGAATTGTAAAAACGGCTCAGACTGACGATTCGCCCCTTAATCCTACAAAACTTCAACTTGGGTCAAAAACAGTACGTGCCAGCATAAGTAGATGAACAGCTGAATCGGAATGCATAAAAAAACAAAGAATTGTGCTTGAGCCTTTTCGGACAGAGTGTCCCAAATAAGAAAGATTTTATTGGTAAAAGCAGCATAGCATATGATCATTGGATATTTCTAAAGTCCCGCGAAAAGAATTATAATCCATCTAGGCCATCCCAATTTTAAAAATTTTTGTCAAAGAAAGTACCATTCATTTTTTAGTCACGATGATACATATGCTGCTTTTCACATTAAAATCTGGCTTATTTGGGACACTCTGTCCGAAAAGGCTCAGGTACAATTCTTTGTTTTTTTATGCATTCCGATTCAGCTGTTCATCTACTTATGCTGTCACTTGCTGTTTTTTACCCAAGTTGAAATTTTGTAGGATTAAGGGGCGAATCGTCAGTCTGAGCCGTTTTTTTAATTCCTTCATCCTTAAGAAATATAATTTTTCTTGAACTTTTTGATCGATACGCATGTCTGAATTAGCTCTCCACAAAGTAAAAAACAATGTACTACCATACTAGAGCCGATTTAAAAGACAAAAAATCAATAAAGTAGGTTCATTTTCAAATTTCGGCTTCCAAACTTTCTCATCTTCTTTACACGAGAACTACAGAGGTTTTGAGATTTTGATTATTTATTCAGCAATCTCTGCACTTTATAAATGAAAAATACAGTTCCACATTTCCTCCACCAATCACATTTCAAGTGATATTTGCATAAAATCTGACTATTGTCTAAACTTTTGCAACAATGTAAAAAAATGTCTCTTTAAATATCCTAAATTTGATTCCGGTTATAGTTTTAAGAACTCCAGACACGTACTTGGGACCATATTGTGTACCTGCAGTAGAAATTTGAAAGCATTTCGTTGAATAGTTTTCTTTTTATTCACATATTTGCATTTTGTCTAAACTTTTGCATCGCAGTGTAGTACATAAAACGAACGCAGGCATTGTGTAAAATACGAGAACGTACATTATGAGTACAGACATAGCGCAAAATGCCGACACAGGCATTGCTACACAGAGCAGGCATTGTATACGAACCGGCAGTTGAATGCAACATTTCCAAAATATTGTTTATATAACGTAACAAAACTAACGTTGATGTATGGAAAAGTAAGCTAGTTTAGTCATGGACTTAAATGTCAACTTGTGGGTTACCGCATGAGTCCATTACTAAACTAAAATAAGTTAAAACAGAAAGTGAATATAAGCAATAAATCTCGAGTAAAAGCAATAGTAAAATCAATAAAATTGAAAGCCTTTATTGAGCGGTTTTTTTAATAATTAGAATCAAAACTGTATGGACTAAATTCAATTATATTAAATTTTATTCTTATAATTCTCTGTAAATGGATATTAAATATGCAATGGAAAACAATTCGGCAATTTTAATATGCAGAGTATACATTCCTGTTTAAGAGTTTTAGACCTCAAATCTTAAAAAGAGAGAGAGAGAGAGAGAGAAGTGGAAAAAATCAAATCCTAGCCTAAATCTTTTTTTTTTTAACTTGTGTGAAATCTCCCACTCATGAATGACATCTCATCCATTCCAACTCCTAAAATATAATGCAGTCAGCCCTCTTGAAACTTCTCAATTCCGTCAGCATTTCGATTAGAACGGCCTTAACCCTTTTTTCTCTCAACGTCCCCATTCACGCACTAGGAAAACAGATACGTTAAAAAAGAGAAAACTCCGGGAAAAAGAGAAAAAAGAACGCCAGAGATAAAAATTTATTGCGGATCGTTCCGGCGTCAAGTGTGTTGACGTCTTTTCGAATTCATCCTTCCATTTTTCTGGAGCGTTCTTTTTTTATTGCCTCCGCCGAAGACAAGTATCGACAAGGCAGACAAACAAAAATGGCGTACCATATCAAAAAGCGAGAGACCTGAGATTTGGGGGGAAAGTTATTTTCGATGCGAGGTTTGACGGCGAATTTTGATGCATCAGAAACGTTGAAAAGAATTCATTACACATTTCTTGGCGAGTGAGAAAGATGAATATCAATGTGACAACCATCCCGAAGTAGGTTGTCACCAATAACGTATTCGGAATTTCGAATTTTTGCTGGGGAGGGAAAGTCAACCCACAGAAGTTTTGGTAATGTAATAAATATAAAGTAGTTGAGCTAAGTTACACCATTCTCATTTATGTTTATGGCTCCAAAACGTATTTAAGCTTTCATTTAATGAGTTCAAGCTTCAGAATGCTAAAGAACTATTAATGAGATTCTGCTAGTACGCACACACCTTTTCTTTAAAATTCTGCACTAAAAATTTAAAAGTTAAACACAGTGGAATTGGTGAAAAAGGTAAAGTTTTAAGATAAAAAAATACTAATAAATTTTGTGTTTATGTTCTAATAATTCTCCCTCGAATAAGTAGACATTGTTTTTTCTTTCTTATTCGTATGATTTATAAATAATTTTGTAATATATACTTAATTTCTCGATCAGCCCTATATTCTTACTTTTTCCTTTTTTAAAAGTTTGCTAATTGTTTAAAGCCTATGTTAACATTATTCAGGATACTCAATTCATCTATATTATTCGCTAACTATTACAGTATAATGCTTTGAAAACTATGCAGCAGAAACTCAACATTTAGTTGTTGAAAATAAGCTTTTCTTTCTATAGCCCTTGTATATCTTGGTTGTATGCAACTGTTGTCATGAATCTTCGTTTTCACGTTTTAAAAATAACTTTCTTTAAATTTCGATGCTAAATGAGTGAATTAAATATTGGGAGATGAAATTCCCTAAAAATCTATAAGCAACAGAAGGACATGAAATGATAAACCTGCAGCTCCCCTAGGCGGTTAATTTTTAAATCTTCACAAAATATTTTAATGCTTTCGTATGCGACAAAATATCAACCGAAAGAAAAATAAGGGAATAAAACTTTTTTGTCTCTCTATTTTTGTTCAAAAAACTCTGGTATTTAAAAAAGCAGTAGTTTTTCTAGTTAAAATAAACATCAATTTTTTACTTTAGTATTGCAATTATCTCATTAAAGCTTTAACGAAATTCGCATTTTTGTCGCTGTTGCCAAAATGAGCATTTAAAGAATAAACAAAGCTTTCCATTAAAAACAAAACTGCATATTACAGTTAAAAAGCATTTATTTTTTCTCATTTTCGAATGAAAATTTCTCGGTAAACGCAAAAAGTGACGACTCGAAGCTATAGAAAAGTATTTTTCAATTCGAAGTTTAGTTGTGTAATTACGTTTTCCGATCAATCCTCTTTTTCGTCAATTGTTGGATTTTTTCTCATTTTCGACTCCGCAAAATAACGTCTGCTGTCGTTTCAAACAAATGAAAATTAAAGAAGAAAAAGTTTGAACCACTTTTGTTGAGTGAAATTGTAATCAAATTTGTTAATGGGTTTTATTTTTCTAATGCAAATTTTTCCACTAATGCATTTTTTGTCATGATTATTAAAATTCCCTATGATTTACTATGAAATATTAGTAGACACTATCTCCGGTTCTCCAAAAAGAGAAAATTTATGCGACCATTAAAAGAATTTAAATCCCTCAAAATTAAATACTTTTTACTGACGGCGACAATAATAAAGAATAAAGTTCTTCTTGATTTATTCTAAATAAAGTTTAGCTTTTGTTCTTGACAGCAGCTTTAAATTTGGAGTGAGAATAAATTTTTCTGGTAAACTTACATTAATGCTGCATTTGATTTGACTTTTTTTCCTTATAAATCCTTATAAATGTCTTGTTCCGCATACTTTTTCTCTTTTTCGCTGATAACTTTTGTTTTACAAAAAAAAAAAGACAAAGAAACAAAAGGAAAAATAATGTTGCAGTTAATGGCAGTTATATCTTATTTTTAAAAGAAGATTTCAAATAAAAGCTTCCTCATACATCAGTGAAATAGTATACTTTGCTAAATATAGCATATCTGAAGATACATCAAATTATAAATATATATACAGGGTTGTCCAAACTAAACTTCCTCTACTCAGAGACCTGTGCAGGACGTAGTATGGGTCATAATGTGATGAAATTTTTAAAACAGACACTTCAGACCATGCGCTCAAGATTTATTAAAGAAAAAAAAATAGTACAAAAAGTTGCCGTAGGCGCTGCAGATTAACAAGACATTCTACAGATGTTCTATATGTGTGCTGTGGTTCTCTACAACTCTTTCCATTCGTAAAGCAGTGTGTTCTACAGCTGAACGCAGTATATTCACACTAATTCCACGAAAATACCATTAATTGCGTCTTTAAGATGTGCCAAGGGTGTTATTTTTTTGAAGAGGTGACTTCAAGAGGGTACGAAACTTGCTCTGTTACAGAAATATAGTATCAAGACCCCCATGTCGACAACGTTTGTAATTCCTGAACTTCAACAACGTGGCCGCCTCCAGCACACAATATTTATGCAGGATGGTGAACCTCTGCACCTCCCCATATTCTTCGTGGCGTTCAACAGATGCTACGGGCAACTTTCACCGATGCACGTGAGATCAGTTCGCTGTTTCCCAACAGCTCGGCTTCCTCGCTCCCCTGATCTTACCCCGTGTGACTTTTAGTTATGGAGATTCTTAAAGGATCGGGTCTATCGAGAACACCCCACAAACTTGGCACATCTTAACGACGCATTTAATGGTCAGGATCGTGGAATTAGTGCGGACTTACTGCGCCAACTGTAGAACACACTGCTTTACGAATGGAAAGAGCTGTGGAGAACCAAGGCACACACTTAGAACATCTGTAGAATGTCTTGCTAATCTGCAGCGCCACCTATCGGCAACTTTTTGTACTATTTTTTTTTCTTTAATAAATCTCGAGCGCATGGTCTGAAGTGTCTGTTTTCAAAATTTCATCACATTATGACCAATACAATGTTCTGCACAGGCCTCTGAGTTGGGGAAGTTTAATTTGGACAGCCCTTTATATTTACAAAAATAAAGTTACAGATTAAAGAGAATGTAAATAGATAGTAAAGTTGTGCGCAGACACAAAAAATACAGTATTTACACAGATATAAACAGGACTTGAAGATTGGATGAATGCAAAATAATAAAGCAGATTTTTTTCTAAAATACGAAAGGAAAAACATCAGACAGGAGAAAAGGTTTTCAAAAAATTAAAAATGTGGTAAATAAACATTTAAGGGCATAGAAAGTAAATGCAGAAATCTCGAATTTTTCTTATTACTCACTGTATTTCAATCAGCTAGATCAGTTAATTCTTTAATTGACAAATGAGGAAAAATTTTAGGAAAAATTGCCGCCATGAAATCCAGCGTGGGTCTGTAGGTGCTCCGTCTAGTGGAAAAACTAGAAGCATATTCTAATCTTCTATTTAGACATAAACGCATGTGTTCCATACCTCCCACTGCTCCTTCCTCCGACTCCTCCCTATTATTTTGAATATTATTATTTAAAATGTTTGACATGTTGTTTAAAAGAAAAAGCAAAAAGTTAAATGCAATAAGTAAAAAATTTGCTGTATTTTCGTGATATTTTGTGCTTTATTTAAGTTGGATTTTCACTTTAATCATATTTTAGCTCAAAGCTTATTTAATTATTTACTATTTCAAATGCAATATTTTTGAAATTTCAATGATTTTTTCCCCTATTTTCCGCGATAGTAACTTTTTTTTTAAAAATAAAATGTATAAAAATCATCCCAATTGTTTTTTGAAACTCATTTTAGATTTTCAGTGCGTGAAATAAACTTATGGAGGCATAAAAATATCTCCGCACTAACTTCAAAATGTTAATAACTCCCGTTTCAGTTAACTTTGGATGTCCGATTTTTGACTCAGAGGGAAAATTTTATTCGGGTTATTTTTTTACGAGCTTTACAATGGTTCCTACGTCGAAACGTTACAATGATGCCTTAAAAAAAGAGCAGTTCTGAGCCATTTTTAGTGTAAAATGTTAACTAAATAAACGAACATAATCGAGTTTCAGAAGAAAAAAAAACGCTTCGAGGTGCACGTCCCTACGCTCCAAGCTAATTTTCTGTCAAATTTCATTGCAATCGTAAGAATGGTCTTGGCCCTAGTCAAATCACAGACATCCACACATCTATACTAACTTTCTGCTTTTTTGTGAGAAAAGATAAAGATAATTCTTCCCAGATTTTTAGCGAAAAAGTAACCCCCGCGTCAGTGACGTTTTTAAAAGAGGAACTGGCAGAAATATAAATATTTGCTCGTCCAATAAAATGCGAGGAATATTACCCTCGATCCATCAAGGAGGCGTCATTTATCACTGCACCGAAATCGAGGCTTTGGCGGGGCATCTATCAACGCAAGATACGCGTAATCTGCACTTTATGCAATTGGTGACAAATTGGGTCCCCGGATTATTTTCCTCCACTAAAAGAATGTTAACCCGTTTATTTGGTAGCCTTGGAAACGATGCCACGCCTTTATGATGGGTGAGGTTATTGCGATTGCTGCACATGAAAATCCCATTGGGAATTTAAATAAAAGTTCGCCATTTTCTTTTTGGAAGAAATGAATGGAAAAAATCATTAGAAAGGTCGTTTTTATTCTCAAAAAATGACTTGATTTTATTTTTGAATCAGCTGTAAGTGCCTGGTTCATATTTGTGCTGCAACTGACTCAATGCCAGTTATCTTGTCTTGTGTTTTTAGGAATCAGACTGCGGATGGGGATATTTCGGGTTTGAATACCGGCTCGGGCACCGGTTTTTTCTCCATCCTAGCCTTGTTATTTATTTGTGTAAATGTATTGTTGTGCTGTGAATAGTTGGCTACCCTATAAACGAGTCCTTATAGCTTGTGTTTGCTGTCTGCTGTGGAAGTTGGACTTTATTCCAAATTACGGTACAGTTGGTAAAGTAAAACAGGGCACTCCAAATTGCCAGCCTAAATAGCAAAAGACAAAAAACAAAAACAACAACGGACTTGATGAACAGCAAAACTTTAGAAACTGAACTCTAGTTCTAAGCTCTCTGTGTGCACAATGGAGGCGCGATTAACTCCTATTGATCCTGGTATTGTAGCTACGACATAATATTTCGGAGCTTCAGTATAGTGCAGTGGAACCTCGGTTACTCGACACCACAAGGGACCACGAAGATATGTCGAGTTAAGCGGGTGTCAACTTTCCGAGGTTCCGTCATTTGAATTTTTTTTTTTTTTTTTTGAAAAGAAAAAAATAAATAGGACGATTTTGAATACCTTATTGAGAATAATCCAAAATGTTCCTGGTTTTATTCACCCTGATGAAGTTTGTTTAGATAGCCAACCTACCATTATCTGCCATAAGTCGTATAGTAATCGGACGTGCTTTCTCAAATTACACTTAAATTAGTGAGTAAAATGGAACAACGTTTGCAAGAGTACAAATGAACACATTTAAAATAAGTTAGAAATTAAAAAAGCAGC
The DNA here is from genome assembly GCA_038373865.1 of Uloborus plumipes. Taxonomy (NCBI): domain Eukaryota; kingdom Metazoa; phylum Arthropoda; class Arachnida; order Araneae; family Uloboridae; genus Uloborus; species Uloborus plumipes. The sequence goes on from JAXGGA010003394.1 coordinate 8,828, forward strand.
TGTTTCGAGGCTGTAAAATGCAAGCCTCATTATCAGTGCATAAAAAACTGAGAATTATTAACATGTCAAAAACAATCCACTTAACTGTTTTGAACGTAAAATTTGGTGGATCAAATGTCTAGGAGCCTAACGAAACAATCGAAGTTTTTATAATAATATTTTCATAGACTTCATGTTTTGGTAATAGAAAGTAAGATTTTTTCTTAGATTTTGAGGTGTATATGTTTGTGATAGAACTTTTTTTTATAAAAATGTAGGCAGTAAAATAGAACGAAGTTCAAAGGTAATAAAAGCAATAACTCCTGAAAGGCTGATCAAAATGCAGAGAAATGCCACTACAACTAATACCAATATGACGAACTATTCGTTTCATAGAAATAAATTTTAAGTGACTTACTGTGCGATTCACACATGAATGGGCCATATGGAGTCAAGTGGCACCCAGTGGATACCCATGGTACCCTAAAAGTGCCATAGGGAGCCTAATATCACCTTCAAGGGGTCTCATAGGGAGTAAATTGGCACTCTTCAGGGGGTGCCGCTGGTGCAACAACTTTGAATCCTTAAAGGTGCCACAGCCGGATGCAACCTGTAGTATGAACAGTGTAGCAAACCAATTAGGGAAAAAAGGGCTCCAGGTTCGATCCTTGCTATTGCCTCTCACACATTTTATCTCTCGTCTTTTCAATCGTAAAATGTTACAGTAAAATAGAATTTTTCGGTAAAAGGTACTGGCAACATGGATGTCACTACATTTTACCACAAAACGTCGGACAAATTCTTAACAGTGGTTATAACGTATCTATAACCTCAGAACCAGAACTACGTAAGTCCAAAAATGGCGATTTTCACTTTTTTGCTGCATTGTATGTAAAGTCTTATTCTGTGTCGACTCATTAGAACGTTATTCTAGAAAAGCAATTCCTTCCAAATTATTCAGTACCGTTAAAAAAGCGCGAGTCCCATCCTTTGCATGCATTTGACAATCGTTTTCGCCCTCCCGTTGTAAAGTAACGAAAATTCACTTACGTAGTCTGGTTCTGAAGTACAGATATTACCCTCTCAATATATCTCACTTCGGTCTTAAAATTCACACCAACCTCGTTAAAAAGTTTAATTAAATATTCCATCCCCAAACCCCAACTTAGTTCCAAACTTTTGATGGAACGGCCGCTTTCTGGAACATAAAGGGGGAGGAAATCCTTTCCTTGTCCCGCTCGAATAACGGAAGACGACTTAGGTTCCAGATGTCACGCATCTGTCACGTGGAAGTATCCTCCCCCGACCCACCGCCTCCTCTTTCTCCTCATCTTCATCTGCAGACGATATTTCTTCAATCCTCGCGCGTGGAAGGACAGGGCCTTCCCTCGGAAAGACCCATTCATCTATGGTGCTGCCGCCTTATTACGCGTAAGTACCTCTCAGGTCTGTGTTCTTGATCTTCGATCTCGAGGCATTTGGGGCTGGATTTGGAGGGGGTGAAGTCTTTTGGGTTATTCTATGGAGCACTGTTATTTGATTGGAAATGCCGGCTTCGGTAAATGTTTAAATAACTTCAAACCTTGTTTTCCTCTCTTTTTTCTTTCTTTCTTCTTTTTTTCTTCTTTTACTATTTATCGCATGAGCAGAAAAACAATATGTATGCACATTTTTTATTTTATTTAATAATTTGTGGGACACGTATTTAAGCGTTCATTTATTGTTTGTTCTTGAGCTTCGGTCTCGAGTAATTTGGGGCGAGATTTGGAGAGGACGAGAGGGGGATTCTTTGGTGGTATTCTAGGGAGTACTCTTACTTTATTGAAAATGCCGGCTATGGTAAATGTTTAAATAACTTCAAGCCTTCATTTTGTCCTATTTTTATCTTTACTATCGCCCATGAGTAGAAAAAACAGCACGTAATAAATATTTTTGGTTTTATTTTGTAATCTTTGGGAGATGCATTTGAACTTTCACATTTATTAAATTAAATTAATAAATACCTTTGAAAAATAAAAGTAAAATTAGTTAATCCGACATTTTATTCTGCAAAAATACTGAAATGCGATGCTTTTTATTCAATAAATACCTTTGTGCTTTAAAAAGGCATTTTTATCGGATGCTTTTATCGCGCAAGCTTTTATCGGATGTCTTTGTATTCATAAGCTTTTTTTTTTTTTTTTTTGCATTGGAAAAGGCGTTCCATGTAACGCCAAAACACGTGTCTGAAACATTCCTGCTTTTTTTCTGCTTTTCAACGTTGTATTATTTGCTTCCATCCATTGTTTGTGTTCTTGAGCTTCGAGCTCGAATAGTTTGGAGCTAGATTTGGGTGTGACAAGAGAGGGTCAATTCCTTGAGAGTATTCTAGGAAGTACTGCTATTTAAGAGCAAGAATCTGAGAAAAACTCACGCCTAGCATTATGAGGTGACTCATGACAACTCAGATTTTTTCCGAAAATTTACCAAACGTTTATTATCTAATTGAAAGACCAAATCCAGAATGTTTTGTTCTAAAGTTGAGTTGTTTAGTTTTTATGGATCCCTAAAGGTGAAGGTGCGGCATCAACAATTAAGCGGATTTTCAAGACATGGAAGTTGCTGTGAGCCAAAACTCTTACCAGGAACTGTTGAACTCCAATTTTTTTTTCGTATATGGAATACAGAAAGTTCAAACTTTACAAAATTAATGTTAAATTTGTGGCAAGTTGTTGCCGTAAGGTCAGTGAAGGAACTCTAAACAAGGCATTTTTGACGTTTTTCAGCATTTTTGAGGTCCAAAAACAGTTTGTACATGTCAGCTGCCACGGCAAAAGTAGTCTCGTTTGAAAGGCCAGTGTAAGCACTTTAAAATAATGTATAAACAACCGAGGAAAGTTCAACCTGCTTTAGTTGCGTAAGGCCGAAATATGAAAAATGTCTTATTTTACCGATATTCAAACGGTCATAACTTCTTCTGCCAACAACATATTGAAATTTTTTTTGCCAATGTCATACTCTATTCTTTGTCTTTACAAAACAGTTGAGTCCTTTGAGGCGGAATGCTTAAAATTTTTTTACAAAAAATGCACAGGCAATTTTTTTTTTTTTTTTTTTGTAAAAAATTTTTTAACATAAATAAATTTTAATAAAAGAACATCTTCCTCCAGCCCGATTATTGACTCTTCCAGACCGATTCGACCATAACAAAGACGACACTGTTTCCTCTGGATGTCATAATCGATCTGTTAGTATTTTGCAGGATGAAATATAATGTTTGAAGAAACGAAAGCTCATTAAATTTTCGCTTAGAAACATTCAATTTTATTAAGAATATCACGTTAAGCGACTGAAAACTTCCAAAACCAACGTTGCACAGATAAAACAAATCCTTAAACTTTTAATTTAATATACATACACGCACTCACGTTCGACCTTAAAATATTCTACATCTAATTCGCATCCAAGATAAAAATTCAAATCAGGCTCCGGTATAAATCGAAACAATGCAATCGAAAAGTGTCCCAAACTCCCTTCCCAGAATCCAGCCAAATATATTCCTGCGCTGGCTCCTGATATCCTGCAAAAAAGCATACATTATTTTTCTCAACAAAAGCATCGAACTCGCGGAATTGATTGAAGCTGTTGGAAGTGCTTTTTGTCCCTCTGTGCGCGATTGCTTTTTCATTCCCTTCTGTTTGATGCTTGTTTCTCAGCCAGATGAAGTTTGGCTTCTGACTAAAATGCTTCGTTAGGACTCGGATTTAGATTTTTATTTATGTACGCGAGCTTGTGAATAAAACATGAGTTTCATCATTTTTGCTTAATCGAAAATGCTCTAAATATTGAAAAGAGGAACTTACTTACTAGAATTAGTTTCTGCGCGTTACTTAGAGTAGAAGAATATATTTTTGTTCTGTTTATTTGTTTCTATCTTTCAGCTGAGTTGCAGAGGTATGTTAAAAAGATGATGTCTTTCTTCTGACTCGTAAAATAGAAGTTTCTTTTTTCTGGTCGTTTCTTTTGAGCGTCTTATTTTGAATGCATAAATTTGGAATAAAAAATGTCGTGTCTAAATAAGATGGAAAATAATGGGATATGGACAAGCTATTTTCATTTTCAAATACAGTGGAGCCCGCTAATTAGAATATCGGTTAAAAGAATATCCAGCTACATGAAAAAAAAAAAAAAAACATTTTCATTGTACCAAATCGTTGTAATGCATTATTTTAATCCCGGATAAAGGAATATCCCGCTTATTAGATTATTTTTTATGGCAAAATGGCTATTTCATTAAGCGGGCTTGAATGTGATACAGTAACCGCCTCTGATATGAATCACGCTGTTAGACTTATTCTGAACAGTTTCGATTCAATAAAGCGGCTACTCTAATAAAGTGGAAAATTCAATAAAAATGGATATTACTCTGTTTTTGGCTATTTGATTCATAAAAATGGTTGATTCATTTAACTACTGATTCAATTAACCGGCGTCCACTATCGGCATTCAAACTGAAAACATTAGTCATGCTGATTTCAACTCAATTTTGTTTAGAAAAAATCATTGCTTTAATATTTTGCAATACGGATAAGCAAAGAACTTTTTATACTTTCAGTAAAAATTGAATGAGAGTTACAATAATTGTATTTGTGTTCAAAAAGCTTACCTATTAAAGAAACAATTAGTTATTTTCTTTTAAAAAAAACTCCTGTACAAGCTTATTACTTGGTGTACAATAAACTCGTGTATAACAATGGTATACTTACGAATTTTTGAAGAATTGAATTTTTCAGAATTCTTATTGAGTACTTATTTGCACTAATATTTGAGAAATACAAGCAATCTGGCATTTAATTAAGTCTGCAACAGATAGTTTCAAATAATATCAAGCTTCGTGTCTCATTTTTGTTGAATTTCGACACTTCAAATACCAAAAAAAGGATATAAAACAACGTTTTTGATGTTCTTAGATTCAGAAAATGAATACGAGCGATAACGGCGATAAAACAGGCTCCCCAATGCCAGTAATTTTACGCCTTATTAAATTGCTGATTATACCGTATAACCAGGACGGAAAAAACCATCGCCAACTAATGCATTAGCTATCAAATTCTCGATCACTTTCACATAAAGTAGCACCTTTTAGTCCCTTCTCTTAGATGAGTACCGTGTTTCCCTGAAAATAAAATCCGTTCTTGCATTATTTTTTGTTGTAAAGGATATGTTATAAGACTTACTTTTAGTGGATATTTATTTTTTACAATACCTTATATTTGTTCGTCAATAAAAACGTATTGGGATTCAAGCACTACGTTCGTTCAAATTTTAGAAATATTTTAATTGTGACCTTTTTCAAGACTAAAATTTGCCCCCGGTATCTTGGTCTTCGCTTTATTTTCTTTCGTTCGCTACATATTATATCTATATATTTAAAACTATATTTTGATGAGTATTTAAATTCATTTATTGACGTACATAAAATATTACTTTATTATTTATTTAAGTTTGAAGAAAACAGGTTTTATTTTTATTTTTTAAATGGTTACATTTACTGCCTTTGCAGCACTATTTAAAATTGTGGGAATCATCTTTATATATATATATATATATATATATATGTATACAGAGAGAGAGAGAGAGGCAACAAAAAATACATTTCTTTTTCATGCTACCCAGCATTGAAAATGTTGTGTTTCCATTATAAAGTTGAAGTTTATAGAAAATGTATCGTTTATTTGCTTTTAAGGGAATCAATGTTTCTATGTTATGTTTACTTTACCGAAAAGGTTTTTCTTTTGCGAGCAAATCCTTAAAGTATAAAAACAAACAGAAATAGAGAGTCAAACCAGCAACATTGATTTTGTAACTTTCTAGAAAATAAACTGATCCCTTAATTTTTAAATAAACTGTTATATGAGCTTGGATAAATATTACATATGAAAAAAAAATCCAAAAATTAATTTCTGCAATTTTTATTATACTAGTGTTTCTGAAGTGAAAAAAAAGGAAAGAACAGAAGTAAAGAATTTAGATGTGCATTTCATTATTTGACGTACTAATAATAATGTCAAAAGTATAAATATTTATTTTTTTAGCATAAATCCGTTTAAACCTTTTGTTTTGTGCTTTTTTGTATCGCCTTCGGGGCTTTTATGTTCGTGGAGCACCTCGCTATTGCGACACTTGCAACACAGTAAATCCGCCTCTGTCTGGCTATTGACAATCGCTCTACAGCAGTGCCACATGAAAACTGAATGCAAAATCAGTGATCGCACTCGGTTTGTAAACGCCTAAAGCATCTAACGCACCCCAGATAGAAAGAAAAATGAAAAATAAGAGAAAAAATAAAGAAACCAGCAAACATTTATCCAAAGCTAAAATGAAAACTTCATTCACCATTGTAAAATACCTTCAACGTGCAACTGCAGGATTTTCTTTGGATATTTAAGTCGTGTACGGCATCTTCCCCCTACGCAAATTGCACTAACTGCATCTTCCCCAATCGTTGAGGAAGATGCCAAAATTGAAAGGTTTTTTTAATCATTAATTTTCGGTGGTAAAAAATCGTGTTTCAAAGCAAAACCTATTTTTACCAGTCACCGAAATTCATATTTTGTGGATAAATTGGATTTTTAAAAATAAAACCAATGCCCAATTTTACATAAAATAAAGTCGAAAACTGCGGCGTCTTTCCCAATCTACCCCATACATAAAATATAAAACTGCACTAGTCATGCAATTATAAAAATATTTATTTAAAGTTTTAAAATTTCAAAAAAAATGCAAAAAAAAAAAATCTGAACAGACAAGTGAGTATTGTACTTTTTTTTAATTGTATGCTCTCAAACGGATTTTTTAATTTTCTATTGTTTGTTTAAGAACTCTTAATATTCAACTTACGTAATTGTCTGTACATTTGCTGTTTTCAGTGCCATTTTTATTTATTTATTTATTTTTTTTTTTTTCAATTTATAGAAAATGATTTTTTTTTTCCTTTGCATTAAAAAAAGTAGCATCATTAGCCTTTAATTAATACACTTTTCTTTTCAATGCATTATTTGAATCACTGTCTTTTGAATCTAATTACTCATTTAGCGTTTAACGTTTTTTTGATTGTTCAAATTTATTTTACTCTGTGTCTCATTTGTACTTGAATAAATAAGCGGCCATTTACTCATTCGTTGAATTCCTTTTCCAGCCATGAGACAAAAACGTCGTCCTGGCTGCCACCTGTGGAATCCTGGGACTCTGGAGGATTGGGACTGCCCTATGGGTGGGAAGCGGCCTTTGACCGAGACGGGAAAACATATTTCATCAAGTAAGTGAATTTCCGAGTGAATTTAACCCATTAGCGCCTCAGATTATTTTTAAATGAAAAATATTGAAAAATCTTTTAACATTTCATTCTGTACTTCATAAATCCGTACGTCAGAACCAGAACAACGTAAGTCCAAAGATGGTGATTTTCATATTTGAAGTTAAAAATCAACGTAAATAAAGCACAAACAAGGTAGAAAGTACAGCAAATAGCTATTTCAAGGCTACAATGGAGCCCCTTCCTCAGTGCAGGAAGCTCAGCAAACATAAAAGCTGTAAGAGAACTGAGCGCGAAGCACGTTGACCCCGGTATTTATACCAAATGGACCAGTGCGCATGAACTCATGACAGGAGCGGGAAAACACCGATTATTTGTGCTTTATTTACGTTGATTTTTAACTTCAAATATAGTTCAGCACAAAGCTTATTTGATCATTTTTCATGGTGATTTTTCACTTTATTACTGCATTTTATATAGAATCTTACTCTGCATCGACCCATGAAAACGTTATTCTATAGAAGAAATTCCTTCACAATTATTCAGCAATGTTTAAAGAGCGCGAGGCCTATCCTTAGCATACTATCGTCATTTGTTTTCGCCCTCAGCTGAAAAGTTCCTAAAATGGACACGTTAGTCTGGTTCTGAGGTACAGAAATAGAGTAAAGATAAAGTTTTATTTACTTACAGTATTTTGTAGTTGAAATAATAGATGATCTATAAATAGACAACTGAGCAATTCTGGTAGTAAAAAAAAGGTAACTTTCCTCTAATCTTATACAGTCGAACTCGCTTATAACGAGCACGAAGGGACCGTAACATGTTGGTCGTTGAATCCGAGTGCTCGTAATAAACGGGTCCTTATGTCCTGGGAGGTCAAATAATTGAGTTCACTAAAAATTTAACTAATACTTACTTTAATTACATAAATTAATTTAATTTTATACTGTTCTTTATTTAATGATACTGGAATGCTGGTGGAATTTTTCAGACAAAAGTATTGAACCGCAAAGGAAAAAAAAAGAAGATAAGACAGGAATAAGACTAGAAAGATGAGAAAAACAGACTGCGAGACAGAAGAAATTGCTCGTTAAAACCGGGTCTTGCTCGTTAGAAACGAATTCTGTTCTGTAGACTTAACATTGATCCAACCAAATCTTCTCATTTCCCTCGTTAAATCCGAGTTCTCGTTATATCCGAGCTCGTTATAAACGAGTTCGACTGTATTTGAAGATACCAATTTCGTAAATTAAGAATACAGTTTTTGAAAATTAAAACTAGCCAGGGAAAAGTATAATACACTTTTTTAAAAAAATCCGTTGTACCCATAGTTGAAAACTACACTATAAATCTGTAACATGACAAACTTTAGGCGTTACCTGCTGAACTGATTGGAAAAAGAAATTTTCAAAACTTCTTAGGGGCGTAGCCACATGTGTAAAGAAACCAGCCAATAAGAATAAGAAATGATGAAACAGTATTGTTTTCATTGAGAGGTCTGATAAGTGATGATCTATAAATAGATCCCTGTGCGGGAACGTGTTAAAATGCTTCTTATGATTTATTTTTATATAACAAGTAATGTTCACAGCATTGTGAAACGTATTCTATTAATAAAAAAACAGCTTCCTGATATTGTTCAAATCCACTTTTATTTACCTGACTTTTTGTGGAAAATGTAGTTTGTATATTATTCCACACCGATCATGGTGGCAGCAACAAAATTGCAGTCACAAACTTTTAACCAACATCCTTGGTTTTGTTTAATTTGAGTGATCCGATCACATGTTTCCAATCTCTTACGCATTGATAGTTTTATTTCCTAATTGAAATTAAATTTCACTGATGACTATGATTAGTTGACTTGATGACGCAATACGAAAGAAATAGATCTTCGCTTTTGATTTGATATCAGTAACAACATATCAGATCAAAAAATATTTATCTCTTTGATTATGCTGTGTCGAGACATTTTTTTTGTTGTATAATTAGTACGCACCCAAAAACTAGATTTTGTAGCATCATAGTTTATATTTTTTCTTTCTAGTTTGGTTCAAATTACATACAGGTTAACTAAACATGATTCATTTGTTTCCTAAGACCTGTTTAATCAAAAATATTGCAAGTAAAACGATTAGGAATGTATGAGAATTACCACAAATACATCAAAATTTGGAATTTGTGCCAACGGGTACCGAGTGCAGCATTTTTTAAAGACGACAAAACAAGAATAGTGGTTTTTTTTTTTTTTTTTTTTTTTTTTTTTTTTTTTTTTTTTGTAATGTTCATCTGTTCTTATACTACTTCAGAGGCATACTAATGACCTTGTTTAACCCCTTCCAGGCTCATTTTATTTCGGGATTACGGATCAAAAAATGTCAATTTTTTTTATGCTTATTTTCACACAAACATATCTTTTTAAACATAATAGCATGATTCGCATGCAACATTTCACACAAATAAATGTAAAAATATCTATTTAAATAAATGAGTAATTTCGGGATTACGGATCAAAAAATGTCAATTTTTTATGCTTATTTTCATACATACATATCTTTTTAAACATAATAGCATCATTCGCATGCAACATTTCCTAAAAATAAATGTAAAAATATCTATTTAAATAAATGAGTATTTACCTGCAAAGTTGGCTTTCTGTATGGCAGAAATCATTATACTTTGGATTCTGCGCCTACTCTTATCTTAAATCTACAGCTCAAAACACTGTATAGTTATATTATCTAGTAGCAATAATAGTAAATAAAAGCATCCGAAACCATAAAAGGGACATGTGAAATAATTCTTGAAAGACTGGTTGTGCAGTGTTAATTTTCACCGTGCCCGAGCTACACTCGGGATGAGCCAGAATGGAACATTTCGCTTGCCCGAGTCCAGCTCGGGATAAGCCGGGAAGGGGTTAACTAAACTTGTTAAACTCCCTACAACTAAAAGCGTTAACAAAACTATCGTTTGGCGCAGTATAGTCTATAAAGGCTTTTGCGCCATTAAAAATAATAAAACCAACCAACTAAAAGCGTTAAATGAGCCCAAGGACAGCGTCCTTGCGTCAGTGATGACAAACCAAGACATTACCAGGTAGACGCTGGAAGCTACCAGGGTCCACCAGGCTAGAGATACTCTCAAATCAAAATATTTTTGAAAGATAATAGAACCAACATCAAAACTTCACGTGAAAAATGCTCTAAAAAGTAAAAACATGATTTTACTCTTTAAACATCATCGATATTGCTGTTAAAGGTAATTTTTGAAGTCTGCGCAAAAACAGTACGTACAATCATACGTAACTACAATAGCAAACTGCATAAATTTTAATAGATCCATGTTTTTTAATAGCGCATCTGCATACATTACATTAATAACCACTTATTTGTGAAATAGTATAAATGTTATGTTGTTATATTTAAATGGTTTTAGGGAAATATTGAGGATATATGGTTAAGCAACATGGTTGAAATCGCTTCATGATAAACGGACGAAAAAAAAATGTACATACACTATGAACTAATAACCGCCTCCCTTTCGAAGTCGGTAAAAAAAAAACTTTCTTGTTTTGTCACCATTTTAAAAATACTGCACCTAGTTAACACAATTCTAAATCGCGATGAGTTTGTGGTTATTTTCATCCATTCCTCATCGTTGTATGTGAAATGCTTTTTGATGGCGTTTTGGAAGCGAATGAATCATTTGTAACAACCCTGTATGTACACTCTGGATTAACACACTAGGTTGCGATATTCTGCTGTAGAATATGTTCCAAGCTGTCTTCACTTTTGAAATTTCTTATGTTTCTTTAGTAGAAAATACTATTATGCTTCTTTCTTTTCATGCCTAAATTATTCCATGCTTCGTGATTTTTAAAATCCTCCATCATCTTCTTTTCCAACCATTCCATGAGCAACATCACCATAACACTTTCAGAGTGTGCATTTTCCGCCCAGTAACTTAGGGAAAATGTTTGCTTTAGCTTTTTTTTTCAATCCGAAGTAAACTCGGATGGCTACCATATTTGTCTATACTATTTATCTCTTTTCTCTAAACTGTTTCACAATTTTCGAACTTTTCCAAAAGATTTTTTTTAAAAACATAGTCCTTTGAAAAAATTGCAAGCATGGTTTCTATTTCAAAAGATGAGATCGGTGTCCCGCTTTTCGTAGAATTTAAGTTAGAGTCCTTTTTCAGAAACGACTTTTGGAAATCTAAAAGAAATTTATTTTCGTGGAAAGGCGATCTTATGTTCTTATTACTGTTGAAGTTTTAAAATACATAGAAAGCTTTGTCTGGAAATATGCTTTTTATTTTTAAAACACAGTATTGTATTTTTTGGAAAGATTTTGCATAAGTTTACGTATTGGAAAATATTTTTCTTAAAATTTACCAAACTTCGACTGTTTTGCATAATGCCGAGCTTTTTTTTATCTTATGAGTTATTTTTCCTTAATAAAAGGTTAATTTTTCCATTTTTATAATAAATTGCTATAATTGTTCTACTTAAATAATAATTATTTTATGGTTATAGTTCTTTTTTTAAACGCCGCAAATGTCTAAACAGAATCAAAGGGTTGAAAAATTAGTTTTAGTGTAGATATAAATACCTAAGGAAACAAAATAAGTTCAAAAATTAAAAGTTTGAAGATAACTAGTTGAGACTAACGTCAAGTGTCGTAATGCTGCGATTAGGTTTGCCCCAACTGCTGCAGTCCTCTGCCTCCGCTACTCCTGCCGATGTCCTACGTGTACACACACACACTACACACATACCTATCACAATTCGTGATTTTGAAAACATCATTTGAATTAAATACGTCAAAGTTTAAATTATTTAGTTATTTTTTAATTTATTTTGTGATAGATTTTTTAATCACTTAAGTGCAACTATTAGTCTCATTTTAATGCATTGCTTTATTTTAAAATTGAACCTTAAATTTTAAATTTCAGAAATATTGATTTTGGCTACGCTTAACGAGCCACTAAGTGCCTTGTTTTGAACATTTTGGCGAAAAATATTTAAAATGAGCTGTGGCATACCTACCACAGTAAAGCATCGCCCCAATCTGGGATTTTGTAAGCTCTCATGATTTACATAATATTGCTAAGTATCTTCCGCTGAAATTTATCGTTTCACTTTAGTACAATAATGTTTGCAAAAGCATAACTTCGAAAAGATTTATGTGATAAGTTTCATTAAGAATCTAAGCTTTAGAAGTTTTTCTTTTTTAAAACAACTTATTTTTCAATACAATAGAGTTAAAAAATCAATTACAAATTTCTTAACATTCATTTTAATTATGAATTTGAAAAATCTAAAAAAATCTTTATTCGTATAAATATTGTTTACCGCGTTTTCTTTATTCATTCGCAATACTTAGACAGATTCCAAGTTACTGGGGATATGCAACGAATTGAAAGCGTGTAAGAGAACGGGTATGCGTGTGTGTCTTGTAGGAACAAAATTTATCTTTTAAGAATAATTTTCTGAAAACTAAACTTTTGAACAACTTTTCGTGGGGCTTACTGTGTACATGAATAATGCATCATCATTAATCTCGCTTGCTTTGTAATTTCGTGATCCGTTCACTTCAATTCCTGCTCCGAAGATTGGAAAAAGAAAATGCATGAAAACGAATATTTTAAACTTGTTACAAAATTTTGTGCAAATAATGAAATGTTCTCATGAAAGCGTTTAACAGTTCTTATGCAAAGTTATGTATAAAAAATAATACATATTACGTATTTTAAAAGGTTCATTCTTTGCTCTTTGAATTTTATTTTTATTTTTTGAACAAGCTAGGATTGTCATTGTTTTATTTGCATCGTGAGCGGTATTTTGCATTTTCTTGAAAGCCATCATTTTGCCAAATGCATTCATCTACGTGAGAGGTTAAAAGCTCTGTCACAAAATAATAATAACAAAAATGATAATAATAATACACAATAAATAAATAAAGAATAAAACTAAATACAGGAATGACGCAAAAGTTTTTTTTTTTTTTTTTTTTTTTGTCGTGATTATTTGTTCATTATGTTGTCATTTATAGGATTTTTAAATGAAAGTTAATTTATTATAATCTTTGGACTTTTAAAGTTAATATATTTAGAATAAGTTTTAAAAGTTTTTGTTTGAGTAGCAATTAAAAAAAGAAAAAAACATCAGAAGACAGACGGATGCCAAAAGATTCAGAATTTTCCAAGGAGTCAATTTTGCATTGTCTCGTGCCTGTGAAGCTTTAAACAACAGATATATTAATTAAACCATGAAACATGGCTTTATTACAGGGAGGTGGTTGGAAACGTTTGCTTAAGCTAACGTGGAAATGTTTTATTACACTTGGCGAATTTAAATAATTAAAATAAATTACCCGAGGAAAATATTCACCTTCTTAATGATAAATGTTATCACGTGCTATTTTGGCGAACAAAAATACCGTGTTTTTTTTTTCCTTAAAACTTTCTAATAGATAGCATATTCCTTGTACTCACTTTATTAGCTTACAAGAAAAACGAAAAAAGCATTATAATTGGTTTAATGGTTCGTAAAAATATTGTAAAGTCAAAAAAAAAGTAAAAAATAGTAATAATAATAATAATAAAATAAACATCAAAAAATTAAAAATTGGAAATTAGGGTTTTGAGATGGGGAAAATTTTTGTCTATAGGTGTGTCTCTCTGTCTGTTTGTCTGTCCGTCTCTAATAACTTTTGAGTGAACTGTTCGATTCGAAAAAAAAAATTTTTTTCAAAAGATCTCGGCGAGGACATCTCATTCCCAGATTTGACTCTCTAATTTAAACAGTTTTTCGTTCAATTTTGAACAGTTTAAAAAAGTTAATGTTAGCCTCTTGGGGAGAATTTAAGAATTAATTTTAAATGAGTTGTTAACCTTACAAATTGCGATTAGGTTAGTTACTTTTTGCGCGTCTTATATACTTTACAAGAAAATGGCTACCAAAAGTGGAAAAGTGGCACCATTTTTCGTGACATTGGTAGCCACTGGCTACTATTGAGAATTCCTAGTCTAAAGCTTTATTTCCTCTACATATAACGTTTCAATAAAATGACTCATGCTAGAAGCATGCTATATTTTAGGTAGGTTTTAACTGCTTCTTAATAAAATTAATATTGTTAGACGTATAAAACATTAAAAGCTGTTATGGAAATGTTAATGAATGGCATGAAAAATTTACTCTTTAAAAAATATAGTTGATGACGTTTGGGGATGAAAATAGTCGTTTTGATACATAAGTTCACAAAACCCTGCAGCTAAAATGAATTAGTGCAACAAACATCGTACTCTAATGATTGTTCATTCTAGTGGAAGAGTCAGAAAAAACTGTTTATTTTTGTTTTATATTGTTTGTTTTAACATAATTTTTGTTGTCTCATTCCTATTCGTGCCTCTTTTCGTACTCTCCCCATATATTACGGTGTAAGTTTTAAAGTCTTACGCGATTTCTTAATGTTCTTTTCCTATGATTTGGAGTGAAAATAAAATATTTAAGTGGACACTCATATACTAAAAGTTGTTCAAACGAAAATTGATTCCCTTGGAAAAGTTAAATGTGTAGAGAGTGAAAGGCTTTTTGTCTCCACTGTAAATTTTTCAAAAATAGATTCAGCTAGTTTTGATTTCAAATGAATCAATAATGTAGAAAAATAATTATTAGAAAAGTAGGATAAACCACTATTTTACTAATTTTCAACTTTTGCTCTTTGTACTAGCAACTTTTGCACTAGTTGTTATTGAGTTTTAACTTACTACATGAATGCAAGAATTTTATTCGTTATTCATATCTCGTTAAAAATTGTAACTGGCTGTCTGCGGACAAATATGTACTTATGTCTATTGGTTGTGATCAAACTATATTTAATGGCATATTTTCGTCTTTGAAAAATAAATTTGCAAGCAGAAACTAAACGAAAACATATAAGAAGAAAATAAGCAAATATTTAAGACACGAAATTTGTGTATAGATTGCAGAACTAAAAGGAATAGTTTGAAGAAAACAAAACGGAAACGTCTATGAGGATAATCAACATAAGCAGGTACATTTGCGTGATGAAATTCAAAGATTCCAGCAGCTGAATAAAAATAATTCAATGCATGTGCATTTTACGGCATATAGCACTGAAAAAAGTCAACAAATGGTGATTCAGAAATTCGAAAATATTTTTCATTATTTCTGGCGTAATCTGAGGTTTCAGTTAAAAGAAATTATGTCTAGTTTCACTGAAATTAGAAAATACTACCGGATCCGTACAGAACCCATTCGCGAAAAAAAATCCGGTTTTATGGGTTTTTTTAAATATCAGCAAAAAAGGTTATTATTTGCCTAATTCTCGATGAAAGCGATTAAAATTTTTTTAATAATGCCTGACTTTTAAAAATCAATGAATTATCAAAGAAATTCTGCTCTTTACGCTTCGTTTTTACTACTACTTTTCCCCTATACCGATTTGCCCTTTTTATAATTTGAACTTCATGCTATCTTCAAAATGTATTGTATCTCTTAAAATCGTTCATTTCCTGCAGTAATTAACGAAACTGAAATCAAAATAAACTATAACAACGTTAAGTCGCACAAATATTGCAAATAACTTCACGCACGTGTTTCGCTTTTACAGGATAGTTTTTACATTCAAAAGCTCACTTTTTGCATTGAAAAAAGGTTCTTTAAAACTCCGAAACACGTGCATACAATTATTTGAAAAATGTATGCTATTTAAGGTTGCTATAATTTCCTTTAGTTTTCTGCACAGTTGCATTTTGTTATTTCTTAAAATTAAAGTCGTTATCAAGAGAAGTAATTTTGTCGTAATGGAAATAATAATTATTGACGTATGTCAATAAATGTCAAATGTTACATTAAATATGGTGGCGTATACGTACTATTGGGTTTAATTCATATTGAAATACCGTTCCTGGAGAGCAATTGCAAAGTTAAATAATAGGTAAGACCCCCATAACTTTTAAAACTACTTCTTTTCTCCATACCATCTTATGCTATTTCTTTTCCTAAGAAATAGTTTTTCTTTTCATTTGAATTTAAATTTCTTCTTCAGAAACAGCTGTAAGAGACACAAGATGTTCATTTAGAATAATGTGCAGCCTCTATTCAAAATATTGCTGTAGAAAAAAAACACTACTTTCGAAAATTGCGTTTGGTTTTTTTTTTTTTTTTTTTCGAATCTTCCTTTCACTTCAGTTCACCAAGTTAGACGACATTAATTAGAAAAGCTAATTTTCCTTGTTCACTTCTTAACCATTAGAGCTAACCATTAAGCCCCTTTTATTTCGGAAGTTGAACAAATGGCTTTAAGAAACCAAATTTATATTTTTTTTCCCCCGGGATTGATCAAGAAAATGGCGATACAAACGACTTCCATGTTATGTTCTTTTGAATAAATCGTTTTGGTGACCTTTATCTTATTTTCTTTTATACCCTTCTTTTCTTGAGAGCTTTTTTTAATCACTTTTGTCCACATTTGCGAGAAACCGAATTTTCTTTTGAAATAGAACCCATTTTTCATATTTTCTCTTTTTTTTAATCAAAGAAAGTGTTAGATTTAAAACGAATAGCTTAGAACTATCTTAACATTTTTTCTTCGTGTAAGAATTAAATCGACATTTTCAGGACACATTTGGCAGTGCAATATATATGTTTTTTTTTTCTAATTTACTTTTTTTAAAGAAATTAAATTCCTTAAATATTATTTTCTAACGCAAACGTTCTGGTAAGCATTTAACATTATAATTGATTCCCGTGCCTCATCTCGCGAAATTTAGGTACACGCCTTAAACAATTCAGTTTCAAATACCTCCATTAGCAAGTTATTAGGAAAACAATTGGATCTCGAAACCTAGGAATAATATGGTGCAAAAAGTAACCAAGTTACTTTTACCAAATGCCCTTTTTTTCATTCACTTGAAAATGTGATCCCTCGCATCATCTCTTGATGAAAATATCCAATGCTTTTATTTATTGATTTTTCATCAATTCGTGCCCTTGAAGGCAAATTTTGGTGTCAAATGATTTATTTTGACCATCTTATTGATGAAAAAATAATTATGTGCATTCAAAATTACAGTAGACGTCTAATAAGTTAAAATCAGAAATTCTGTAGTTGAACAATTTTGATTATATCGCACGCCTAGAAGAATACTGTCACAACTCAAAAGTCGAAACTCCGAATGTTCAGAGATGTACCCAGAGCCATGATTTAAAAGTCAAAAAGAAACGTTTATTTTAAAAGCATTATGAAAGCAAATGAGCCGAAATGATCTAACCTAATGTATGATAGACTGCACCATTACTAATTGCTTTAATATATCAATTTCTTTTCCATGTCTTAAATTTTTCTGTTTTTGAGTTGTGACAGTATTCTTCTAGGTGTGCGATGTGTAACAAATACCGAAAATACGAGTCATTTACCTTGTAGAGTATCTGTTTTACAAAATTGCGAAACAGCATGAAGTACTCGTATTCGGTTTGCCGGATTACTGGTAGTGCTATCAATAATTGGGACAAGCTGACTAGTTGTTTCATTGTTACAATGTGGTTGCTTGCAAACTTATTAATCTGCCAGTTTTTGTAGAAAAATGGAGTAGCTATAATTTCTCATTACCTTATTCATTTCGAATTCAAAAAACAGTGAAAAGAAGTGGAAAGGAAAATATTTCACATCGACGAAAAGTTTGATAAAAAAAATTTGAACATACCGTAAATCAGGGTTACTTGGATCCACAAGAGGGCTACTTGAGCCCACAGTAAAATGATAAAATCTGGGTTTGGTACTAGCGTTAGAGACTAGAGGGCTTCTACCTAGTGGAGAAACGAGGAACTACGTGCAAGTCTTCAACTAGTAGGTACCAAACCTAGATTTTATCATTTTATTGTAGTGGGCTCAAGTAGCCCCCTAGGGTCCAAGTAACCCTGATTTACGGTAGTGTCCTTCCATGAAAATCGCGCATAGCACTCGCAGACCATTCCACTTAAAAAAGGGAGGATGGGTTGTGAATGGAAACTTTCCGAAGTTTTCAATTTAAAACTTGCTTCTATCTCTCTCTTTGACATATTCAACTAAATTATGTTAAATTGGAGATTAGTATCGTACTACGTTGTTTTTACGGCCAAAATACTTCTTATTATTCTTCTCCTTATTGCTATCAAACCAAACCCCTATTTTGGTAAAATTAGAGAAGACCTGAAGCATGCGTAAATATGCGGAAGTTTTTACCTAAAAAAATCAGACAGTTCTTAGCAGCATTAGTTTAGAAAAATATGAACCTGACCATAAACAGTAGAAAAAAACAAGTGAGCCACCTGACTCAGCAGAATTATGGCTTCAGTGTATCGTGTAACCCTTTAAGGACCTTTAACTGTGCGGTGAAAAATCGGTGCTCTGCGGGGTTTGCAAGGAAATTAAAAATATATTCATGTATATCACAGTTATTCAGCAATATCTTTTTTAAACGTATAAATAGATTCTGATGTTTCAATAACACTGAAAAAATATATTTTATGAATTATTCGTATTTGATAATTTATGAAATAAATCTGAATTTATTTGTTCAATAGCAGTCCTTAAAGGTTTAAAGAGTATTATTTTTAAGGACATTGATGTTTCTAAAACTGCTACTTTAAGTATAAGAGAAAAAATTTAAATAATAAATAACTCTTTTAATATTTTTTGTTACTTATTTATTTGTTTTTAAAGATGAAAACATCCATGCTCTATGTACGAACGAAATTTGATAATTTCACATCAACATTGCAGCATGTGAATCTTCAGTTATTCTAACAAATCCATAGAAATGTACGTGTGATATTATGCATTGTGCAATTAATGATTATATTAACGAAATTTTAAATCACGACCTAACTTTTTGAGCAAAACGCCATTTATTACTCCATATCTAACGTGCCGCTTAACCCCTTCAGACCTGGTATCCGGTATACCGGACATCAGCTTAGAACAACTGCTAATCATTTAATAATTGACTTAATTAATTGATTTTTTTTGTAGTTGACAATTTGCAATCTGCTTGTTATTATCTGAGCAAAAATTTCTGCTTTTGGGATTGGAAACATTTCCAAAAATGGGTTGAGAAACTGGGATTGGGTTGTTTTTCCAACCATGCACTCTCGCCGAAAAAAGTTGCTTTTTTTCTGAATTTTCTAAAATTGTATGATCTTTTATTTATCATTTCAAATGCTTATATTATGTTTCGTTATTGTTTGGAGAATATTTTACGACAAAGTTTGTGATATTTCATATATTTTTTTGCTGAAATATTAATTTCAAAATATGTATCTGGAAAATTGAACACGTCATAACTCTTTTAATTTTTTATTTACAAGCTTGAAATTTTGTTTGTGAGATGTTCTTAGCCATAGTACTTAGTGTACCAAATAAAAACATTTTTGGTTAACTATTTCATAATTCCGACTGAAGGGGTTAAATGGTTTGTATTAAGCATACCATACAACAAAAGCGTCGAAAAACATTTCATATATTCTGCTGAGATCAATTCTCGTAATCATCATTATAGTGCGCTCGCCTCCTATTAGATTTTCTATTTTCATTTTGATTACTTTCATCTAAGTTCGAAAGCGTTATTCGTTTTTTAAAAACCTTTTTCTGAAATTGATAGATACCATTAGAGATAAAAAACATTTTAAGTACGGAAGAAAAAAAAATTCTTTGTCCATGCGCTTCTTTTGATGACAATAATACGTGAAAATCCTGTAATGACTAAAATTAGACCAAGCGTATAGTGATCATTTAATACCATTTATTTACAAATGCTCGTATAATTTCAATAACAACACGATTATTGTAATGTAATTATCTTTTGAATAAATTATAATTTCTGATATATTTCCCGTGGTGACATTGATGTAAGTGATAACATTGCAGTTTTACACTGATTTGAAACATACAGTGAACTCTCACTTATACACCGCCTCATTTGTGCGCCTTTTTCACTTATACGACGATTTGGAATAGTCCCAGCATACTCCATAGCAAAAAATGATAGTATCAATCGTTTATGCGTCGCTCTAAAGATAAATATTTCACTTATGCACCGAATTTTCCCTAATATGTAAAAAATGTAATTTATTTTCTTTAAAAAAATAAGCATTTTTCTTCACTTTCATCTTTAATCTTTCTCCTTTATTGTTCACGGAAGGCATTTTTTCCGCATGAGCTAGAGTTCGGAAAGGGTCAATTACTTATTATGGATCATTTTAAAGGGAAGAGTTTGTAATTAGGTATGCTACAATTTTTGTTTTCTCTTTATCATTGAAGTTACGTTGCAGCAATTGCCAAATAATATCTCCCTTGTTTATAGAAACATTCTTATTCATTCTCTCATTAGAACCTATGTTGCGTTTTGGTACTTTAAACAGGCTAGTTCACTTATACGTCTCTCTCACTTATGCGCCTTTTTCTGTTGATCCCTTGGGCCGGCGCATAAATGAGTAAAATTTACACATATGAAACTGTGCATCTATTTCTTAGTTCTTAAGTGAACAAATTATCGGACTAGAATTTTAAAGCCCTCGCAAAAAAACTTTTGCTTTAAAAGGTCTTAATAAAGCTTTTAAACTGATGACTTGACTTGAGACAAAAATATTTCTGAAAACTAACATTATTTGAAAAGTTTAAATGGCCAAAATCCACAAATATGTGATTGCTTTGAGTTCAGCCGTTTTAATTAATTTGTTAAATTTATTTAAAAAAAAATAACTTTATAACTACAATAAACTCCCGATTATTCGCAGAATAGGGTGGCATATTAACCGCGGATAGGTGAACGCCACGGATAAACCAAAAAATAGGTAAAAATAGATACTAGTGTCTTTGGTAGCTGAAAAAGTAATAACACTCACACATACATTTAAATTATAGCTAAAAACAATAACAGTGAATCCAAAAAATATCTTAAGCTATTAAAAATAAATAAAACACTCAAAATCACCTTAAAAAATGAAAACAGAATTATGAAAGACCCGAGAATAATCGAGAGTTAACTGTTCTTTTATTTTTCATTGTTTTTGACAAAAATAAAAAAACTTTAAAAAGTAGTTGTTCGGAATTTCAAAGCCTTCACATAAAAAAAACTTCTCTTCAATAGTGTAACATTTTCGATTGAATTTGGAAACCTAACAAGTAAAAAAATAGTAATAAAAAATCTAGAGTTCAACTGAATTAGAGAACAAATCGATTTATTTAAAAAATAATTATTGGCAAACGCTTTTCGCAGCTGTTAATAACAACCCCAGCAGTTCTTGCTACGAATTTCATAAAATATTTCCCCAAGAGAGGAATTATTAAAAGCGTTCCGTTTTTGTTCACCGACGAATTTTACCGGGCTTTTCCAAAGCCAGCGTCGCGCCATCAGCACTTCAAAAGCTTCGTCTGTGCTCCGCCACCCCCCTAAAGCACTCTCAGACGGTTTTCAAACAAGTCGACGCAGCAGAAATGTCTCGCAGTGAAGGCAGCCCCTAGCTTTTATTAGGCAAACAAGAAAAAAAAATCGATTGGGTATGAACTAGCTCTAATGAACTCATTCAAGCGAAAAACTTAAATGCAGTCATGAAAAATAACTGCACATTTTTATTCATTAAAATATGCCAATTTTCTGTTTATGAGAAACCAAAATGTTTGCTTATTTAGCAAACGCAGCCATATAAGCTCTTATAAGAAGCCTTAATTAGCAACTTTAGATTTACTGCCTACTTTTTAATAACCTAGAACCTTTCCTAGCAGCAAGAAAAGATAGAAAAGGGGAATTTCTAAATTTTCTCCCTAAAAAAAAGGTTTTATGAAGTTTTCAACGTAAGCTGGAAAATACTGTTTTTTCCGCTAAAACTAAATTCGCTTTTGAAGTCGAAACCAAGCCCAACATTTAGGCGGTCTACACATAAGTGGGCGTCGTGTTTGTTGTTTTCAATTAAATTAAATTAAGTGTTAATCTTTTACCCTCCCCCCCCCCCTTGGAAATTTTGGAAAAGATAGGCCTCGTCGAAACTTAAAGAAACAAATTTTTCCCGAAACAAACTACGTGCATTTTAATTATAAGATTGTTTATAGTAAAATGCACACCTAATTAGTTCTGTAGTGTCTAATTTACATTCAATGCAATATCTAAGAAATTGATTAGGGCATTTCCATTTTGAATGGTCATCAGTGGTGTGGCTAGAGATTGGCAGAAGTGGCTCTTGCCACGGACGCAGCAGCTGGCCGGCGGCATTTTGAGCGATAAAAAAAGTTAAGGAAAAAAATAATTATATTTATCGAAAAATATTGAAAAAAAAAAATTGTCGGAAAAAGAGCTAGAAGAGAAAATGAAATGCAATAAAAATGAACGTTGGACATCAATAAAAACATTTAAAAACAGAAAAAAAGAATATTAAAATTGCAATATTGTCTTTAAATCTGCCGTATAATCAAAATTTTATGAATAAGAGACTGTTTGGGGGGTTCACAAGTGACCTCCAGTGACTTCCGATCAAGGCTACCATAAGGGGGGAGGGTGCAGTTCCTTAAGTTCGCCACGGGCCCTGGACCCCCTAAGTATGCTACTGATGACCATCAAACGCTATTTCTAACACTATATAAGCGTTATTAGTTGTTTAATTTTGCGTTTTCAAAATAGTTTATTTTTGCTATTACTGATATCAGATTGCTAAAACTTTAATGTTGTATTATATGAAGCGTTCGGCATTAAAATAGATCAAGTCGTTCATGAAATTAATTCACTTAGCTGAACGCCTCATACAATTTTCAAATCAGCTATTTGCCATAAAATTCTAGTCATCATTACAGCACAAGTTTTTTCATGGATCTTTAAGTTCTGCACAATATCTATAACTTTTCCACCAACACTCCCTGAAATCGGACACTCGAGGGATTATTTCCATTATTTTCGCAGCAACGCTCTACTCGGTAAAAGATCGAACTAATCATTTAAAAACCTTTTTTAGGAATGAATCTTTTTATTCTATATTTATAATCTTGCTAAACAAGATGCTGAAGTCTGAGTACAATATTAGGATATAAAGTGAGATTGCTGAAACTTAGATCGTGGTAAAATTGATTTTGTATTTTCGAGAATTTTGCTTGAATATAGCTTATTGTTGGACTGTTTATCGACTAATATGCTTGTTTAATTCTTTTTTAAAGAAGCTGCCTGGTTTATTAAATAAAGGATTTGATTGGTTGATTCCTTTTTCCCCCTTTTATTTACTTATTTATAAATTTATTTTTAGGTTTTTTAGCACTTTTCAGGACGTTAATATTTTGTTTTAAATTGTATGGTAATAGTTAGTAGAATCAATTTTTTCTTTTGCGTATTGGTAATAAAAAGATAAGGGGATATAAGATAAAATAAAGGGATATAAATGATATTTAAATGGTAATGAACTAGAACATAATTTTTTAGTCTGTTGTAATGACATATAATCATTTTATTGCCAAAAATCGTATTATGCACATTCTCTGAAATCCGTTCTAATTAATCTAACACACTTGGAAGTCAATAAGTCAGCCTTACCAACTGCCCTAAAACATTTTATGTTTTTAGAAATACACCACATAAAATAATTTTCTACTTATCGTTTCATTTAAGACATGTCTACAGATTTTAAAACAGTTAACCACGAAAGATTTTAAAACATTTGCACAGTTTTGGCGTAAGATAAACATGTCCTTAATCTCAAATTGAAGTAGCGAATTTAGAATTTTCATGCAACCTGCGACCTTTAAAATAAAAAGCAGAAATTCTACCATGGTACATTTTCTGAATTAAGCTGTCATTCTTTTTTGAAATAGAACCTTTCGAGGTTGAACAGTAAAACTTTAGATATTTGGAAATAGGTGTCTAATCTATGGAATACATTAGATACATTGCCTCGGAATTCGACAATGTCTAGGAACTTTTTAGAATGATAGCACTTTATGCATTGCTAGTAAGTTGGTAACAATTTACGTGTATCTTAACAATAAGTCTAAAATAAGTATCTGGCAGTTTTTCTTTTTTTTCGCAGCAGTTCTACGCTTTATGATGAAATTTAGTTGTAAAACTTTCTTATAAGTTATGTTTGGAAGACGACCTTTCTTGTTCACCCCCTCCCACTGAGAAAAAAAATTAATAAATAATTTAAATTCGTTTCTGACAAATTTAAACAAAAATTTCATTCTTTCTTTTAGATTTTTATTCATACTAAAAATCATAGAATAAGAACATTGCTGAATTGTAATGTTCTAAAAGTTATACCATGATACATGAAGAAATAAACCGAAGATATATTACATATGGATTTAAAAATGCTGTTAAGAAACTATAATGTTAAAAAAAAATAAAAACCTATTCATTTTTAATGAGACATAATGGAAATAAAAACTAACTTGAAAATTATTTCTGTAAAATGTTTTTATTTTAAGGAATTCCGGAGTGAACATGCTTTCAAATGTAATCATGCACAATTACCGCATCTAAACGTTTAAAGTTTAGTGATAAAAAAATATCGTACAAAAACATCCAATCTAAGAGACATTTTTAAAAAAGGAAAATATTTTGAAGACATACACGTTCTAATTATGGCTCTAAATGCTTAAAACGAAGTGACCAAATAACAACGGACAAATGTCCAAGAAATCCCCCCCCCCCGTGTAAAAAAAAGGAATAAGTAGAGATTTATTGTCTGTAAAAAAAAATTACAACAATAATAAATAAAACAAAGCAAAAGAGGATGCAGAAAAATAAAGGTATACTGTAGTAAAAAACTCCCGAGTGTAAATTTTCTAAGGTTACGTCACAATGGATCACGTGGTCGCTATCTGCCAGTCACAACGATATTAAAATGAGAAACTGCTAGGCAGCTCTAAGTGAAATTTAATATAAGCAACTTGATTTCTCAACAAAATAACTTTAGTACAAGGCGTTTTACAGTTCGTTCAGTCAGTACCTTACGATTACGAATATATTGCTTTTATTCATAACAGAATGAATGTTTCTGAACTTTTATTGGTTAAATCCATTTTGTGGATTAAAATAAAAGAGACATCCTTGCGCTATTATTCATAAACGCACACTGAATTTCTTTTAGAAAGCACTCTTTGAACAATGGCTTTTCCTAAAATCCATATCATACTAGGCGTCTTGGGGGCACATTGTCCTTACTATGGAGAAAATAGATGAAGGTAGTGGAAATTTGATTTAGCTTTTTAAAGGGAGAGAAAACTGCTCCTAAAAGCTTTTCCTAGCTTTTTTGCGTAAATTTTCATGTATTTTAACTTTCATCTACTTAAGTGAGGTATAAATCAAAGGTTCGGAAGATTCAAAATCCAGAATTTTACGTTGTATTTTAAAATATTGCTTCTATATTTTTATTTTCAATATTGCATTTTTATTTTTGTACGGAAGAAAAATTTGCTGAATATACGTTTTTCGAATATGCATTATTTTTATCATTATAGTTTTACATATTTATCTTTCCTCCCTGCCCTTACAATAATAATAATAATAATAATAATAATAATAATAATAATAATAATAATAATAATAATAATAATAATAATGGGAATAATGATAATAATAATGATAATAGTAATACTACATAACAATAATAAAAATAATAGTAATAATAATGATGATAATAATAGTAATAGCAATAATACTCATCATAATAGTAATAATAATAATAATAACGCGCTGCACTTTTTCCGAGTTTTTATTTTTCTGTGTCTCTATATAACCTGACAATAACCTCTTTTCGAAAAAACTTCAGGATTTTTCCGCGCAGTATACTATTCTTACATTGGCTACCTTAAAAACTTAGATGTTTAACTTGCTTTTATAGATTCAAATTTCTTTAAAATGAACAAATATTTGTTTCGTCAAAAATAAATAAAGAAGTATTTTTTAAAATTTATAGTGAAAATGTGCTGTATTTATTTCCTGAGTTATCGTCATCAAATTTATTTTCTGGCTGTCAGATTTTTTTATACCATGCTCACTCGTCCTTATATTTCTTATCCCTGATCACATTAGATAAATCGATTAGTTCTTTAAAATCCAGAGAAATTTGCCTCTGATGGGTTTGTCTGACCGACTTTTCAACTACCTTTTCACTCGAACAATAATAGGTAATAACTATACATCATTGAATATAATACACTGCCAGCTCGGTTATGCTATCCAGAGACTTCAGTTTCGTTCTTAATAGAACTCATTAGTCACAAATAGACAGTAACTGAGCTGGAACCAGAAATCATCTTATAGATGCTAAGCTAATCTAATGTCGGGCACTAATGAAAAGAATTCAAATAGGCAGCAATCGAAAGAGAATATCGGGATAGACTTGTTTGTCTCGAAACTTATTGACCTCGTGTCCCCATTATCGATAAATAAAGTTTTAAAGTCTGTCAAAATTTTTAGACAAGTGCCAGATTTAACCTCTTGGCAGTAAATTAAAAGTTCGACGAACTTCACCGTATGCATGTGGCAGAACATCCATCTGCAAAGCGTAGGAAATGTGTCTTCTATTGTTCACCCAAACTTGCTACATTTTGCTACCTTTCTCAAAGTTTTGCAGACTGAAAGACATCACATATCGATAACGTTACACATTATGCGTCCTGACACATGTTTTACTATGCTCTTTAGATTACAACTTACTTTTTTTCCACTATTATACTATGGTATTCAGTATTAAGTTACCACCCCTAAGCTAGGTCAAAGGAACTACATGAAATACACCGCCAGCTCAACCATGTCCTTCAAATACTGCAGTTTCATCCTCTTTGAATCATCAGTCTGGCTGTGACAGCTACCAGTTTGGCTCTCTTAGCTTCTATAAGAGGATTTCTGGCTCCAGCTCGGTTACTGTCAAAGCCAGACTGATAATTCCTAATGAGGATGAAACTGGAATCTGGATGACATGGCCGAACTGGCGGTGTATTTCAGGCCCGTCATTTCAAGTTTTTCCAGGGGGGGGTGCAAACTGTGAAAACAGAATGCAATTTCATCAAAAAACATCAAAAACCACGTCCACCTTTTGTAAATACATTGATTTCTCGAAGTCGGGGGGGGGGAGTTGATCCCCCTGACCCCCAAAATGACGGGCCTAGTGTTTTCATATTCTATGGTATGTTTTACTGGTAAGAACCCCTCTGATTGAATGCCTACCTGAATTTCATAACAAAAACATTTTGAAGCTTCGAGATATTGTTTTCTGATTCAATATAAAGAAGGTTGTGGCTGTTGTATTTTTGCAGTACATTATCGCCATGAACTGAGCTCAGCATGTTACAAGATGTTATTCTAACTGTAATTTCTGTTTCTTGCAGTCATGTCAACAAGACGACGACTGGTGAGGACCCGAGGAAGGACTCGGACGAAGAACCTCCTCTGCCACGGGACGTCGAGTTGTGCAGGGATCCCCAGAAAGGGTTTGGGTTCGTTGCGGGCAGCGAAAAGCCAGTCATTGTCCGTTTTGTCACGGAAGGTAAAGTCCACCTCAAATTGCTTTTCTTCTTTAATCTCATTTGAATATCAAATGCAAAGGTGTGTTATGAAAAAGATTTTGCACTTTTCTAATTCTGGGTTTTAGTAATGTCAGTAAAATTAATATCCACGTGATGTTTAACTTCTTGTAGACTGTTAGCTGCTAAGAATAGCATTGTGTAATTCTTTGAGCTCAATGCGGAACAACTTTTTTACTTGAATACTTTATTTATTCATTTTAAGGTACATGTTTTGGCCGTTTTCAAGTTTTAATTTTTACTTTGGCAATTTCTCAGAAATTTACATCATACATTTTTTTAAAACAATCTTTTACCCTAAAGGTCTATATCTATAACAAAGTTCCAAATCATTATTTCTCTGAGAACAAAGCTTCAGCCAAAAATACTATACCAACCTAGGCTCAATAGATAAAACTATTGCATAGTAAGAACAAGCATATTTGAAAAAGACTGTAATGGATAGTGTCTAGCACTCGCACCAAATGGGAAATAACTATCAGCAGAGCCGAAAGAGCCTCAAGTCAAGTGCTGGAGAACTGCATTTTCGTAAGGCTCGTCGTTGTAAATTTTTGTAGTATTCGATTCCTTTCAGCTACGTCTTCATTTTTATTTGAGTTGAGGAATAAATAAAATTTCTTACTAGGCGCGGTGATTTGTTTTTTTTTTTTTTTTTTGCTATAAAATTGGCATTTGAAGTGTGAATTTTTAAAAATCCCTTAAAAATGCAGGAAATAACAAAGTCCCAGCGGTTATACTAGCTGCTCAGGGTAAAAATCACAAATACTTTTTATCTCTTCCTTAAACCTACTTCTTGAAGAAAAAAAAATTGCTTTTATGATGCAAAATGGGTTCAAGAACCAAACACTATGAGTCATTTTTATAATGCTCAGAAAAAGAGCAAATGCATTCGAAAATGGACTAAATTGTTTAGTACAGAAAAAAAACTATGTTATTTTAAGACAAAGATTTTCCAATTTTTAGTTCATTTCACAAAAAAAAGAGGAAATGTATTCGTTTTGTATGCTATATTTTTAAAATATATGGATGTAATAATCAAATATATTATTCAAATATGTTCATAATGGAATAACATTTTTTCAAAAAAATCTATACAGAAGCTTATAATCTTCACATACGTAGAGGACCGCGTACAAAGCGCCTTTGCTTTCGATCAAGCGTAGGAGGCATTTGCTACACAATAAGGAAGCAGCTAACATCTAGGTAACCCAGCGGTGGGTATCAAACACACGATATCTGGCATACGAAGCCGAAGTTTCTACTAAACAGTCACGGAAGCCCATGCAATTTTTCTTTCAGTCGTAGAACTTCGAGTTATTGTTCTTCTCTGAATACCTCAATCCTCTCGTAGCCTCGAAATCGGAAAAAAGGCCCACTTATTAAAGTTACCAGATTCAATGACATTTTAGGGACATATATTTGAGAACCGTTATTGATATTTATTCTAAACCATAAAGTACATTCATGCTACCAAATGTACCACACAACAAGGCGAGAATTAAGAAACTAGTTCAATTTAAGGAAATTCTTCAGCGTCATTGCAAAAAAGCACGCAACAACTCAACTTTACTCACCAGTTAAGAGTGAGGACCAAACATTGCTCGATACTGGCAGCCCGTCTACTCAGCTAGTTGGAATGTTGTGCTAACAATAATAATTGCATTTTCGGGAGCCATGTTGAAATCATTACGTAAAAAGTTCTCAAAAAAGTTGAAAGGGATAAGAACAAAAGGTATTTTATGTTTTTGCATGCATTTATAGAGACATGCTGTTTCATGTTGTAATTAGAAAGAAATTTGTTAACTACAAATTTGATAATGTCCATTGAAATAGAGTTTTCATTACTGTATAATATTACTATTTTATTTTATTTATTTATTTTTGTCCCATTTAAATGAAAAATTCTGGAAAGTATCCACTAGTTAGAATTAGATGGTACAAGTTCCGGCAAAATAGTCGAGAACCCTCAAAACCTTTGAAAAAAGTTTTAGGTTTTCATTTTGCGAATAAATTCAAGTATTTGTCAAAAACTGAATTTGGTGTTGAAAAATGAATTTTTTGCTATGCTTATTTAAACTTTTTTATAAGTAGTAGGTGCACTTGGAACGAGACAAGCTCAAAGATCAACACTAAATCGAACTTCGTGGACTATTTTACTAAATGAACAGTAATGTTAATAGTTTAAGCAAGCGCTATCAATATGAATATGACGAACCCCGCATAAAATATTTTTTTAATACTCGTTACTGTGCTTACTGATTGGTGTGAACGGTAGCAGCAGTTGACTTAGCCATTTTGAATATTTTTTCAGACACTTTAATAAGTGTAAAAACTGAACATTGGTTTGTCATTAATATTTCAAAAAGAATATGATTAGTAATTTATACTCGATAGCTTTTCGTATTAATAAGAATGGCACAAGCGCGAAAAGTATATGTTTCCTAAGTTTTTGCTAGTATACATAGCAATATATGTGTGAGTGCCAAAAGCTTATGACCTATACTCTGACTTATTCACTGTCCCAATTTGTGATAGATAATGTTTTCAAACGTGACTAAAAATAAGAAACATACCATGACGCCTCCGTAGCTTTGCGGTAAAAGCTTCTTCCTCCAAGCCGTAGGTCGCAGGTTCAATTTTCACCGAGGTCCTGGGTGTGTCTTCCTCTCTTTGTGTTGTAAATCTTTCTTGTGCTCTCTTTAATGTCAATCAACTTTGAAAAATGTGTTGTACTTTTACTGCAAAGATACTCGTAAAATCCACCCTGTGAGGTTAGACATAAATCTCCAAATCCACTCATACAAACAAATGCCATGGTTTGACAATCCGGAGAGTTCAAGCAGATGAATCGATTGTCTAGAAATTTGAAATCAGAAAATTTGAAACTTCCAAAAGCAAAACCTGGGCAACTTTCACGTTGTTCCCAACTTACTTGACTTAAGTATTCATTAAATGGTTAAATGTGAGAAATTATTAAGTTTTGGATTTTTACTTGCTTTTGATTGCTCTCGGTGTGTTACACGAAAAATGAAATAGGTATGGGTCTAGTGATCCCTACAGGTCTTCGTTCTAGACATCTAGTCTTTAAAGAACTTTGGGCTCTAAAACGTAAGTCGGTTTACCTGTGAAAATCTGATGATCTACCCGCCTCAGGCCTGACAGCTGGTTGCTTTTGTCACGAATGTCAATCGCATATGACTTGAGCAACAGTGGTGACATTTTTGTAGAATTATACGATAAACAGCAGCTTGTATTTTGCTTGTTTTATCTTTAGTTTTCCAATCCAAATTTCTGTTTTATTTTATTTATTTATTTTGATCGCAAAAATCTGCTGCCTTCGTTTTGGGCTATAAAGCCAATTAAATTTACTCTATCAACATTGGAATAATTTTCTTGTGATAGGATTTTGTGTCAATATTTTGCCAGAAAAGAGATCAAAGCGTAAAATTTTCAATTTTTTTGGAAAAATGGCCCTTTTAAAATCTGATACCTCAAAAACCATTTGTTGTAATTTATGTAATTTGATCTTTAGTTGTTAAAAAGCCATTGTTGGTTGATATCAATAAACTTATTGGCCGGGTTATATGGAGAGACCTGAAAAAAAAAGTTCGAAAGTTTTGTAAAGTTTTCTGTGTTACCCAGCGAGCCCGATTTTTTCGAAACTGCAAACTTGTCTTCACACTGATCCGAATAACAAATTTAAAAAATTTAACTACATCTTTGCTTCGCAATTTCAGCCTCTTTTTCGCGTATTTTGACTGAACTATTTTAAATTTGAAGCATAACAAAGCAAAAAAAGTAAACCTAACGAAAATTGATAATTTTCCTAAAGCATAAATTGCTACTTACATTCAATTCAAACAAACGTTGCTTAACCTTTAACTGTCTGGTAAAGTGATTTTTTTCGCAATTTAAATTCTGTGTATTAGTTGGGATACATATGATCCCAATATTATGTTTCTCGTGCACTTGATCACATTTGGCAAATTATAGTAGAACAATTTCTTATGATTTTGAAGTATTTATTGCATAAATAGAACTGAAACAGTACCATAAAGGTGAAAGTACATATATACTCATATAAAGCCATTTCTGTAAACAGTACAAAATATTTGAATGAGAAAGTCTAAGTCAAATGTAGGAAACCCCACCTCTCCAGTAAAATAACGCTTTTTCCATGTAAAAAGACGGTGTCTGACCGGCGATATTCATCTATTTCATAATCCACTAATTTACTGGTATCTTCTCCAGAAATGTCGTTACATTTTAGATTCTTTGTACCGACAAAAAAAAAGGTGATCAGATAAAACATAAACCACGAAGAAGGACATTTTTGAAAATATAAATGGCTACTTTTCCCGAAATATAAGTTGCTACGAAACTTCGAATGTGCACTTTTGTTTCTGAATCCCTTTTGCTCGATGACTTTTTTTCTGCTTTAGCAACTTTGAATTTTGCCATCGGCTTCTATTATGGGGCACCATATACCACTTCTGATGATTGCATCATCCCTCATGGTTGATGCTTTGCCAACCGCCATAAAAATCATTCGCCTAAACTCATGCCATCGGAAAAACAAAACCTTTTCATTCCTCCCAAAAGCGCGATAGACAGATATGTGTCCAATAAATGCACGCTGAACATGGATGGGGCGGATGCAAAGGGTCCTTCGGAACAAGGCTTCCGAAGTCTCATTATGAATGAAAAAGAGTCGACAAAATCATCGTGCAGGGGCTGTTGTCAGGTGGGGCTGCGGGGCGCATTTGTCTGAGAGCCCTTTCGCCGCTCCAATCGACTTTGGCACACTGCTGATGGGGAGACTAAGAGTTAGGGACCGCATCCATATTGAGGTTTGGTCTAGGACAACGGTTCCCAACCTTTTTTCCCTTGCGAACCCTTTCTAAAATCTGAACGAAGTAGAAGACGAACCCCTTATTCCCTAAGTACTAAGTAATACGCACCCCCCCTCCACACACAAACACACAGAATACAATATAGAATTTTTTGGGGGGTCTGAGAAGCAATAGTGCATAACATGAACAAAAATAATTTCAAAACATGAAGTACAAACATTGCTACAAGCCAAAATGGTAGCTAGAAAATAATTGAAATACGAATTCAACGAAACAAATCCTTGTGTGAGGCTTAGTTAAATATGGAAAAAAATCATAATGGGATAATTGTAAAACAAAGAATTTCAAAGTTTGGCTCAAATACCTAACAGCTTCAGTCTAACTTTAGTTACAGCATTTAACTGTGGTAAAAATCCGTTTTCCCATAGAAACAGTATTCGAATGGGCAATAAAATTCAAATTTTAATGTATTTTCTGATGCAACATTTATTTACTACACTGAATCAGAAATCAATTTCAAAGTAATTTTAAAAAAAATACCTTTTAGAGAAATTTTCTTAGATTAACTGTATGATCTTTTTTCCACTAAAATTAAATGAAGAAAAACCGATTGAACTTGAAATTATCAAATAAACATGCTGAAATTTCGACATTACAATATTTTCACGAACCCACTTAGTATATCTCGAGAACTCCTGCGGGTTCATAAACCACCAGTCAGGAACCGATAGTCTAAGTAATTCTCCTGTCGCAGTTGTAAAGTCAGGGCAACAACTTTGGGGAATGTGTTTTAGATTTCTTGGAACACGGTTGATTATCTAATAAATGAGTCTGACTTGATGAATTTATTATCTCATGAGCATTGGTATAGCCGTAATCATTCACAAAGGGGCTGTATGAACTTGCTTATCCAGGGAAAAAACTGAAACATGGCTCTTACGTACATCAGGGCACTAAATCTGATGGTGAGGGTCTGATTTTTCTCAACTGGTCCGAAATATGCGCTATTGAAATACAGCATACAATCATAATGGTACATTTCAACGTCTTAAGTCTCGGTAATTATCTTTGCAACAATTTTGACGGTAGTTTGAGACTACCGTCAAAATTGTTGACTGTAGTTCCAAACTACCGACTACTCGGTAAAACTCGGGAAACTGACTACTCGGTAAATGTTTCCGGTAGTCATTAGTCATGCTCTTAAACAGCTTATTAGTTTTCAATTCCGGCATTAAATTCAGTGTCCATATTTGAAGAAGTCCCAATTTAGTTCTAATGTTTAAAAGTGCCCATGAAGCTGATTTTTTTTAAAGTTGCGAAATTGAATTTTAACGTCATTGTTCATTAAATGACTTTCTATAAAACAATCAGAACGTGGCAGAAAAAACCGTGAAGCATGATTACAATAAGACTCCATTCTTTCCAATTCCAATCTCTATTTTATTATGAAATGAAATAACATGAGAAAAATGCAAAACATACACTTCCAATTCAGTCAATTCTTCATTTTCGAACAATTTTATGATTTTTAGAACTATTGTTAATTCTGAACTTTAAAAAGTGGAGCGGCAAAGCCCGTTTCCTTTTAAAATTAAAGGACCCTTGCCCCGTACGAGCCGCCTGTCTTATATAGAACTAAATCTTACCTCTCTCATTCTTAACTTCCTATCTTACAAAAACCGCTTCTCTAATATATTAGGAACCAAACCCATTTAAGCCCAGTAGCCTAAAAATGGGACGCTCGTTTGCGTCTGCATGCAAAAACCTGTAATGGGTATATCATTTTACTAAATCTGTTTTTCACAAGTTAAATAGTCCTTCTTGAGAAAACCAGATAGAACCTCTAGTTGGACATCAGAGTTTATTGACAGCTATTTTTAGACAAATCAGTCAAACAACGATCCACCATGGGTAGAAACATAAAGTAAGATTTTTTTGAGAACTTATTTTTCATAAACTTAAACTATTTTAAATGGTTTTCTTAAAATTGATCACAGATGCCTTCTGTAATGTTACTTTGCAAAAGTAAAGTCAAATAAGCTATTTTGCTCACATATCTGCCCAGTGTCCCATAAACAGGACGTTAAATAACAATAAAAATGGCAACGGCGATCTATTTTACGCCTAAAATATATGTAAAGCATTCCAAGTAAGAATTTTAAGCAGATAAAAATTGAAAAAAATTGTTAAAAAAACTTGGCCATAAATGGGTTAATCCAGTTTTTCTTAGAGAATCCTTTATGAAGTTTAAATCGGAAAAATAACGGTTATCTACGCTATTTTTACTATTACAAACAGATTACTTTTACCTTGGTAGGAAGGTGTGGCAATGCTAAGAGTAAAAATAAATGCGTTGTTTATTCCAATTATGAATCTTACGTGCGAAGCATTACATATGCACAGTCCTTTCATGAACTATGCATACGTAATGTGTCACAACTTTTCCGGTTAAATATTCAAGCTCTCTGAATATATTTTAGCGCAAATGAGTTTTTCTAACTAACGAAAAGAATTAGTTGTCAAGGGAACAAACCAAGTTTTAAATAACTTAATAGAAAAGGTAATTTCAGGAGGCTCAAATTGGGTTTAATTGGCTCATTAGGAGAGTTTCCATTTAACTGTCTCTCTCTCACTGAAAATTTTAATTGTCTTTATCTTTTTTCTTTTGCGCAAATCATATCTTTTGATTCTGAGGGTTAATTAAAGAACTTCGGCGCAACGTAAAGGATCGCGGTGATAAAGAGTTGCCGTTGCTCTTAAATTGCTCCTGCGAATCTTTTGACAGTCTTTTGGAGATTATTGCTTTTAAACTTGATAAACTGTCACCTTAACATTCATTAGGCAAGTATTAATAAATGGTTACAGAAATGAAAGTAAATTACATGACATATTTTTTGAGCTTTGAAGTTATAATTACACTAATTCGTGTTGTATTCAAGTCTGAAAGAAATTTCTTATTGGAGGATTTTATTTTGGTTAAAAACGTGCAAAGATTTTTGAGTATTTAATGCACTGGAAAATATTTTCGCACCACAAAATTTTAGAAACAGTAATTATAGTCCAAAAAATAGCGGCCTTTATTAATAAAGTCATGTATTTGCGATAAAATATCTGAATTAATACTATACCTCAAACAAAATAGCGGATATACTTTACTGGTAAACATTTTTTTCTTTTTTTGCGAAAATATTTGTTTGGTTATTAATTTGTCATTGTGTATCGTTTTCATTAATCTGATTTGTTACTGGTATAAGTGTTTTTGAAACTCATGCTCAAATTTTACGAAATATTCATCAAAGTAACTAAGTTTAATCAGACCTTTTTTCAGGAAGCCATTTTCCCAAACACGACGAAAATTTCGTGAAATTTTTAAATTCATTTTTAAGAATGTATAGAGTTCTTGTGATGCAATGAAATAAAAATGGGAAGTCTTTAAGCATTTGGAAGTTATGTTTCCTGGGTCGCAGTTACACTATTTTTATTTAAATGTTTTACTCTTCCCACATGGTTGCTCAAAGTGGCAGAATAATTTTAAACCAGATTAGAAGTTTTTTCTTCTGATTTATCACATTGTATGAAATAATACTGTTCAAAAATTAGTGGGCGAAAAAAAATAAGCAAAACTACTTAAAACAATATTAT
Organism: Uloborus plumipes; assembly: GCA_038373865.1. Lineage (NCBI taxonomy): Eukaryota > Metazoa > Arthropoda > Arachnida > Araneae > Uloboridae > Uloborus > Uloborus plumipes. Next base: position 45,166 of record JAXGGA010003394.1, read on the forward strand.
TCGGCATAAATTTTCAGGAAAACTTCATAGACAAAGGAAGACGCATTAAAAGGAATCCTCTTTGCAATGTAAAAGAAGTAAGCTTGTGGATGAAGATACATCCGATATACTTTTACCTTGAAAAAGATCCTTTTAACCTTCGAAACACGTGTATGTGTGCTGTAAAAAAAGAACCAAAGTACTACTAGAAATTTTCTAGTTAACTGGATTTCCATAAAAGTTTTTACACTAAAAACTTAACTTCGGTACAACGTATTAGCAAACTGTACATACATTAAGATTTCTAATAACGGTGCTGCTGATTCTTTAGTAAACGTTGTCAATTTTATTTTAAAAAGTTGGCAAATATCTGTATCTTTACTGGAAAAAGCGATGAAATCCCAGTTTCCTAGAGGTTTTCTAGTAGTACTACAGCTTTTGTACACTGTAGTAACTATACAGTTTTTTGATGTAACAGTAACAATACAGCTTGAGAGTCTGCGGACCAATTCTTTGTTGAAGAAACTTAAAATTAGTAAAGTCAAAAAATTCTTAAATTTTATCTTATGAAGATTTGTGACTTATTTTCGGTGATAAGGCTCACATTTAGCATGTACTTGTATTGGCAACTTAGTTTTAAGCATTTCTCTGTGTTCATTAAGATTTTACTGTTTTCAGTTTATCTTATAAACTATTTTTCGATTTTTGATCTAAACCTCAGAATGTTAAAAAAAAAACCACATACACACACTACTGGGCTTATAAGTGGGGTGATTGAATATATATTGTGAGTCAGTTCCCCTGAATGACCGTTTCTAACTCTTTTTTTTTTTCTTTCCTTTTCCTTGGCTGCTTCTAACCTGTTCTCCTTTTGTGTTTCAGGTGGCCCGAGCGAAGGCAAGCTTTTACCGGGTGATCAGATTCTGCAGATAAACGGCGAGGATGTGCTCAAATCCCCCAGAGAGCGAGTCATCGAATTAGTGAGGTAATCTGTTGCCGCAAAGCTTTTCCCTCTCTCTCAAAGATGTTGCTCTCTCTCCCTTTCTCTTTGATGCGGGAACAGAAAGAAAGCAAACAAGATAGCGAATTCAGCAGTAGCAGCTGAAATATGGGAAGGTTCAAGGCAGCAAGGGATTAGTGAAACTATCTGTTAACCAGTCCTTTGCATTGTGATATTATAACTAATACAGTGGAACCTGTTTATCTCGAACCTGCCTATCTCGAAAACAGCCCTATGTCGAAATTTTTCAATTTCCCTGCTTTTACTACATTAATTTAGTGTTTCTTTCCATGCTTATCTCGAAAGAAGTTTCCCGAAAACCTCTATACCTCGAATTTTGACGACTCACTTTTGAATTTAATCTCCACTTAAATCTTTATCAAGGGTATAAACTAGGAGACAAAAATCATTTATTGCACAATTAATTGAAAGAAAATTTTCGTACTTATAGGTATAAATAACGATATAATCATGAAAATTAGTAAAACATGTACTCACAAAATGTCATACTGCGAAATATTCAACAGTATCAATGAAAAATCATCTACCAAATATTCGACTTTGTTCCAATCGCTTATATTTGTAGCTTTTATCACAACCTCTGTATCTCGAAACCTCTATATATCGAACTTTTATTCTGTCCCGTGAAATTCGAGATAGACAGGTGTGACTGTACTGCTTTTATTGTAAACCCATCATGATTTTTGTTTGTTTTAATCCTTAACTGGTGAGGTGATTTTTGTATCGAAGTCGTGAAGTGGAGTGTACGTCATCTCAAAGTAATATTTTCTGTGCCCTCTGCAGATTCTAATGATTTTTGTATCGCAGTAGAACTTGACGTGAAATTCACAGTAACAAGAGAATTACTTCATGCTAACCGGATTTCATCTTATCCGGTAAATTTTTAAGTGATTGTTAACGGGACTTATTTTAAGTATTTCATGTTAAGCGTTATTTTACGTTGTGAACTTTCGCGTCGACAGATTCAAATGTATTTATTTATAAAAATACAACTAAAACACTGCTGTATGTGTGTACAGTACACATATTCATATAAAAATATAGATATAAATATTGTAAAAATTTTGTTTAACTAAAAATACAACTAAAACACTACTGTATGTGTATATAGTACACATACTTATTCATATAAAGATATAGATATAAATATTGCAAAATCTTTGTACTCGAATATAGAGATCTCGCAGTTTCTATTATAAAACTAAAGGCGAAATGACAAATTAACTGCTTCAAATAGAAGGAAAATAAATAAAATTTAAAATTAAAATAACTTCAAATAAAAAAAAGTCAACTAAAAATTACAATAGTATTCTTTCCCCTTTTGGTGAGCTGGTGTTTATTGCACACCAGACCGCCAATGATAGACCTTATGCAGTTGTTCAATTTTATTGCCCTCGTATGCAGTTTGATTTGCCCTCTAGTGAGGTGGGGTTTTTCGCACCCCTTACCCCGAAATTTATCGACTGCGTTATACAGTCGATCAATTTGATTTGCCCTCGCATGCAATCTGATTTGAGCTGAGCTTGGCCATAATTTCGATTTCGTTGATTACCTTATTATAGAAGCTCGCTTTGCTTTGTTGTTCGTTCATACTCTTGTTGCAACCCAAGATTAATATTAAAAGAAAAATAAATAAATAAATAAATAAATGATTATATTTTACTGATAAATTGTTCATATGTCTGCGCTTTTACCGTTTATTAACATAATTTCATTATAGCGACAATTTTAAAGACCAAATAAACGCAATAAGCGAGCACTAACGTCCCTCTACTTGAAATAAAATTCCGTTTTATTTGCTACTAATCTGCAAAATTCAATTAAGCACGCCTTTGAAACCTTGATCAAATTATCGAAATGCAGTTGAAGCTCTAGTTCTTACTTAAATAGAATAGTTTGCAAAAGAAAACGTGATACAATAATTAGAAAAGTTCAGATATCCAGTCGAATTTATTTCAGAACATTTGGATTGCAGTCTTAAAAAAAGCAATTTTAACCTCAAAATTGTTAAATTATCTTTCAAATAATCTTCTGAAAGTATTGATTACCAGTTTCCCATTCGGTTCTATCTCAAAAGCTAACATGAAGAATCTTATTAAATTGTGTTTCTCCAAATCGCAAGAAGAAAATTCATTCCATCGTATTATGTTTAAAAAACTAATTCTTATTTCGGAACTTCGAGGAACCTTTTTGGAATTTAATACAAGTTTTAATATTTACTCCGTAGAATATTAGTTTCATTCATTTTAAACCAAGTTTTTTTCGGAAGTAAGTTTTTCGAACTAAGGATAAGGAACCAAGTAGCTTCGATTTTAACTATTTCATATACTTTAAAAACAATTTTTAAGAATAAAAAACATTAAATAATCCAAATAAAATTTCCAATTCAAAGAACTATTTTTTGGGGGGGATCGAATAAAACTTCAATAATATTTAGTCTAAGATCCCACCGCAGTTTATCTACACTCATAGCGTACACTCATCACGTAAATGCCAAATTAAAGCTGATTTTTTTCTGAACGTTATGCACTATGTCCGCCTATGTAAAAGTGCCCGAAACCTATAGGCAGCCTGGCCTAAACAGGTCACATGAATGTAGTATTTCTACACTCATGACTCATATATCAAATTGAAGCTAATTTTTTTCTGAACGTGGTGCACTAAGGCTGCCTATGTAAAAGTGGCCGCAACCTCTAGGCAGCCTGGCCTGAAGTTTAGGGTCCAAAATTTCAAATGGTTATAAAAGACGGAAAAATTGGTCGATTCTTTTGCTTTTTTTTCTAAAATTATTCTTAATGTGAGTACTTTTTTGAAAAAAGATTGATGAACTTAAATTTCCAAAATTCCCGATAGGGGCGCTTTAGACTTTGTAGCTAAAATATACTACTTTTTACCGGTTTTTTTTTTTCGTATTTCCGTAAATGATTCAAAAAGTTCAAACTCTAACTTAAATTTTGAGCCCAAAATATCAACTAATTTCCAGTTTTTAGCAATATTCGGACCAAACGTCAAAAAATGTGTTTTCCTGCTTTTTAACTTGTCTTTTCATGTAAAAGAGATTATTAAAATCATCTGGCGATACTAATAATGTGAAAATAAAAAAAAATGCACACTTTCTGAGTTGTAAAATACAAAATTTCTTGGTAAAAAAATGTTGGAAAAAAAATTATTTTTTCTTCTTTTTAGCTACGAAAGGGTTCATCTTATTTTATTTTAACATTATCAGATGATTTTAATAATTTTTTTACATGAAAGGACTAGTTGAAAAGCAGAAAAACACAATTTTTGACGTTTGGTCCGAGTATTGCTAAAAACCGGAAATTAGTTGATATTTTGGGCTCAAAATTTAAGTTAGAGTTTTAACTCTTTGAATCAATTACGAAAATATGAAAACAAACGGTAAAAAGTAGTTGTTTTTAGCTCCCAAGTATAAAGCGTCCCCTATCGGCAATTTTTGAAATTTAAGTTCATCAATTTTTTTTCGAAAAAGTACTCACATTAAGAATAATTTTAGTAAAAAAAAGCAAAACAATCGACCGATTTTTTTCGTCTATTATAACCATTTGAAATTTTGGACCCTAAACTTCAGGTCAGGCTGCCTAGAGGTTGCGGCCACTTTTACATAGGCAGCCTTAGTGCACCACGTTCAGAAAAAAATTAGCTTCAATTTGATATATGAGTCATGAGTGTACGCTATGAGTGTAGAAATACTACATTCATGTGACCTGTTTAGGCCAGGCTGCCTATTGGTTTCGGGCACTTTTACATAGACGGACATAGTGCATCACGTTCAGAAAAAAATCAGCTTTAATTTGAAATATACGTCATGAGTGTAGATAAACTGCGGTGGGATCTTAGACTAATTCAGTCGAGGAATAGTTTGCATTATTTTAGAATGATGTAAATTTACAACTTCCGATCGAAGAGATTGTTCAGCTTCAAATTCTTCGCATTTGTCATTCTCGTTGATGCTTTCATTATTTTTTTAATCTACAATAGTTTGAACTTGAGCTACAATATCCCTTCAAGTATGTCTTTGGAAACCATAACATTGTCGTCAAAATCATAATTTTCAAAAGCTTCTCTAGTCTACAAATGAAAAATAAGAATTTATTGCTATAAGTTATCTCTCATAAGTCAAGTACAAGCTATAACAAAAGCAAATTTACCCACAGCTCGGTCATGATATCCTGAGACTGCAGTTTCGTCCTTGTTAGAAACTTATCAGTCAGGAATAGTCGGAACCAAGATGGGTAGCAAACCTCTTATTGTAGCTAAGCTTACCTTCATACGGGTAGATAAAATTAATTTATCAAACCAGAAAACGTCCGCAAATCATTGTGCGGAGATTTATCATAGTACCAGCCAAATGTCTGACGTCCTCGCTGAATCAAGGCTCGTTATAAGTGATTTAGACAGTATCGTGCTGTGAATATTTAGCTTTTAGTTAAATTCTAAATAACTTACCTTTCTAATGCTTTGGTCGTTTGAGATGTACTTTCAAATTATAAATCTAAATTGATTGATTTATCCATGCACAGAAGAAAATGCTTCTTAATATTTGTATGTCGAACCAGTTTAGCTGAATATTTTCTTACTTTCTACTTAAACTGCTAATTCTATATAACTTCATTATATTTCTGAAGGAATCACTTGCTTTTAGTGTTTACACATTAGTGTTAAATATTAGGATTCTATGTAACAAAAAAATGTTTTGAGTTATTTACAGAAATGTAATTCTTTTCAATCTAGATCCTGTAAACATTCTGTGAAGCTTCGGGTTTGTCAGCCAATTACGAACAATGTAAGTAATTCCATCGTTACTTTTATGGTTTGAGTAAAAATTGAGGCGAATAGTTACGGTGCTTTTCGCAGGCATTCAAGTTCATTCACCGGGGGGTCGCCATCTTTGAATCACGTTTGTTTAAAAAAGTTTCAATTCAATAAAGTGGCTAATTCAAAAAAGCTGAATATTGAGCAGTAAGTTACCGACCCTAAGCTATGGAAAAGGCAGAGCTACATGCAATACATTACTTAGCTAGTAGTGTATTTCTTAAAGCTAGATCCTGTTATTGAAGATTTGATTCATTAAAGTGGTTGATTCAATCAACCACAGATTCAATTGACCGACGTCCACTGTATAGACTTGAACAAGATTGATTTTGTCATGAGGTATTTCTGCGCAAAAAACGTTCATTCTACATTTACAAAAACAGCTGAAATTGACATGTTAAATCACTGTATCGAACTTAATGTAAGTCTTGTATTAAAATTAACTAAAACGCAAAGTTAATTCTTTTTTTTTTCAATATCAAAAATCTATAGGTGTAGAATTTGTAATATCTATTCATTATGCAAATTTCAAGAATTTTGTTAACGGTGTAGATTTCTACTTACTTTTAAAATGTATGTTGCTTTTTCTCACACTAACAAATTTTTGCTTGTTGCTTTTAACTTGAAATGGCCGTAAGAGTTGTGCCCGACTACATGCCACTTTTGAAAATGACATCTTTTTACGCTACCAAAACACTGAGTTTTTATACTTTAAGTAAAACTCAATAGCTTAAATGTGAATTAAGCATTAAACAAAACAAAAAGAAAATTGTCCTTTAGTATTTTTGCTCTGCACGAGTGGCGCGGCAGATTTCATCATAAGTGTCCATTGCAGTTAACGTGTTAATATTTGTGTAATGTGCTGTAGTAGAATATAATTCCTTTTTCCTTTATTTCATGTCCCATACAGACGACTCGAAAATCGGCCCTTCTCACAGCTGCCAAAAAAGCAAAGCTAAAATCGAATCCTTCTAGGGTCCGTTTTGCCGAGGGAGTCGTCATCAATGGCTCGCCTCTTTACTGTGTAAGTTTTCATTTTTAATACATGTTTTTTCAAATTACTACGTGTAAAACTATTTACAACATTGAGATTCTTTACCAGTAGGTTTTATAAATAAGCACTTTAGACAAACAGTATTTTCAAAAAATTAAACCTACTAGCAAAGTATCTGGACAGCTGCAATTAGTTTTATTGAGACTTATTAATTTTACCTTTATTTACTTTAACACGGAACACGGAATTAGGGGAATATCGTATAACTTATCATATCTTGTTTAACGTAATTGTACACAGCGTAGCTCGTTTGCTCAGTAACAATCTTAAGAATTTAAGAGTAATATTTTTTTACCTGGTGCCTTAATCATGTTTTATAAAATTAAAACCTAAACTAAGAGGAGTTTTACTTAAAAAGGGTGACATCATATCAAGTATTCAGTCAGACTTAAGGGGAGTTACAGCAAGTTTCGTTTTGATAGGTCATAACCAGTAGCGTACACAGACTTAGATGCCCCCCCGGGGGGGCAAGATTTGTAAGTGCGCCTCCACCCCTCCATTAAACTTTTTTTGTTTAAATTCTAGTGCAACTCATAGCGCTATTTTTTTAAATTATGCTCCCTTAAATCTGCCCCTCCCCCCGCTCCACGGGAGCACTATGTACGCCACTGGTCATTACCATGTTACCGTTTTTTAAAGACAAAAAAAATAATTGCACTTTTCTTTTTTCTTTTTTTTTTTTTGAAAAACAGTTCATGAAACTTTAAAGCTTTAACATTTAGTCCGGTAATGACTTCTGAGTTTAATTTTCTAAAAAATGCTCTATGTAAATGTTATCACTCCACAATATTCAGGAACTCAACGAGAGTGATGGGTCAAAATCTCCATAAACCATAGCTTCAAACTTTTATCACTACTCCTTACGTACACGTACGACTTCAAGCAGCAATAAACTGAAGAACATAAGACAAATTTACTTTAAAAAGTGTAACACAGTTTGACGCTTTTCAAAATTACGTACGTTGAAGCAAGAACAATTACCTTCTCAAACAGAAAAATCTGATTGAATTCCAAATCAAGTTCTCAAGTAGTTTTGCTGGAACAAAATGTTGATGATCTCCAGTTCCTGTTATGTTTTTGTCTTCATTTGAAAAAAACGCTTGTGAAAGCATATTTATAATTTTGTAAGTATAGCCAGTTTTCCGTTCGGTTCATACAAAATTCGCGATATTTTGTGCTCACAAAATCACGGATGACTTTATTTTCGTGGAATCTATAGCTCACGAATTTAAGTTCTTTCACTGTCATTTCTGTGTTATTTCTCTCATTAATCGTATTTCTGCGGTTTTTTCTCTTTCATGTAGCCGTCCCCGTTTGATTCCCACGTACCATTCATGCCTAATGTACTAAAAGTATTTCTGGAAAATGGCCAAACCAAGTCTTTCAAATATGATAGTAATACTACAGTACAGGTAAGATAAAGATAAGTTTTTTTTAACAGAAATGTTCTATGTACCTAAATGTTTCTTTTGTAATTTGTGTTTTAAAATACTTCAAAATATTCTTTGTAGTTAATTTCGTTCCTTAACTCATTTTCTACAGGATGTTTTAAACGTCCTTCAAGAAAAACTGTCCATCACTTGCCTGGAGCATTTTTCATTGGTTGTGGAACATATAAAGAGTGTTCGAAGGAATAAGCTGTCCATCCTCAATCCGAAGGATACTCTCGCGAAGGTATACTTTTACTTATCTCTTTTATAAATGAAAATCTAAATATATTTCAGTTGTAGTACGCAAGTTCATGGTAGGTATATAATTTTCTCTATGGCTGTTAAAAATCTCCCAAAACAAAACTACAAGACAAATGATTCGTTTCATCAAGATTCGACACCATGCTACTTTGTCAAATAAAACGTAACAGTTTGATTTTCAATCGAGATTGTGTTTGAAACATCAACAAATGTAAAAATGTAACTCTTCAAACTCCTTGCTCTTGATAGAAATTTTACCAAAAACGTTTACTTCATTAAAATCAAGTTATCAGTGTTACAAAAACAATCGTAACACCTTGTTAAATGTATGTAAAACTGTACAGTTAAAATCACAACAAATAAAAACCGGGAAAATAAATATTAATGCTATTGGAAGTTGCTTAAATGTTTTTTAATTTCCTTTTTTCGTAAATGAACATGTGAAGCGTATAGCTGTAGAAGTACGTTATCTCCAAATATATAAAATTTTTTTGGAAAAATCAACATAACCGTCGCTACAAAATGGTACGAGTTACAATAACTGTCCATGTCGTATTTAAATCGCTTAGTAGGCAATTTTGAAACTCTATGACTGTCTCATGTTGTTTGCCTACTTAAGTATATCACCAATAAAAGAAAATAAATAAATAAATAAATAAATAAACTACGCGTCTTTGCGAAAACATTGGAATTTGATATACCTACTTTTGCAGCTACAACGCTTAATGTGAACTTGGATCAATTTGAGAGCTGACGTTTATCTCGTAATCTGCGATTGACATGGCATAGTTGTGACAGTTATGCACACATGTCACACAAGTTAATTTGAAACCATACTTCTAAAAGTAATCAACGTGCTTAATTTTGGGTTATTTTTAATGAATTATTTCTTTGTTATTATTTTCAAAATATTTTGCACCATTTCGTAGTAAATAGGTAAAAAATAATCGTTTTTTGACTGGAATACAAACAATAATTAAATAGTTTTATGCAGAAAAGTAAAAGATACACGTATTTTGAAGTTTCAATGAAACCCCTTGGACAACGCAAAAAAGTAAATTTTTGTACGTAAAGAAAATCCGATAAAAGTGGATCGTCATCCGACATCCTTTTATCCGACATTGAACAAGGAATTCCTTGAAACCTCGAAAGAGATGTAGCCGTAATCTGCAAATTTTGCACAATCTTATGATATTATATTTTCTTTTGGGAACAAACTCTTTTACAGTATCTTCTGTGTATATCTACAGTGTATTCTTGTGTTTTGAACATGAATACCTTGAAAACATTGTCCACTTTGGAAGTACAAACACTTTCAAATGCAAAAGAAAATGTTGTATTAACATCGATTTCAATGTGTATGTGTGTGTTTTCCAGATCGCTGCTCGCCCCGGAGCTCACCACCTACGCTGCCTTTTCCGCCTCTCTTTTGTGCCCAAAGATATCTATGAGCTCATGCAGCGAGACGCGGTCGCCTTTGACTATCTCTTCATGCAGGTGAGTGTGCCACGCAACAAGTATAACCACTAATGTGCTGAGCAACAAACAGTGGCTCATGTGTGTCAATATCGCGATGTCTTCCTTTTGCACGAACACCTCCCATATTGATCATGCATCTGTTCCTTGCAGAGTTGTAAGCTTAGAACAGGAATTATTAACTGGAGAAAGTCCAATCATTGACTTTGAGAAAGTTATGGCAAATATCCCAAGTTACATAGTTCAGCCAAAGACTCAGCGACGAATGGAAAACTAGTTATGAGTAAAACTAGGGAAAAATAAGTGTAATTTCTTCCAATACTATACTTTAAAATGTATCATGTGACTTGGAATCCCTGCTTCATGAATTGAAATCTTCTCTACCTATTGTCCTCTTTCAATGGTGCTTAACATAGAGAAATGTCAGTAAGGACGAAATTAATATTTTGCGTCCTTCAGTTGAAATAAGTGTTCATCGAGCTTAAATATTTGACATCTGCGGACGATTTGGCAAATTTAGGAGACAGTACTGATTATCGCGCTGTTTTTTCACCTTATGTTTCTTTTTATTAGACGAAGATATTTGGGCGTAATTGTATAAAATACCACTCAGTAACATTCAGATTATTCAGTTGAAAAAACCCAAAGCTACTGTTATGGTCTTGACCACCGTAAGTCTTGGCATGACTTTAATGGAGGGGGGGACTTCCTGGGAAAATTTTGCTTGCACAAATTTATATGCCAATAGGCATCAATTCTGTACCTAATTCGTTTGGCAGCGTTAGGTTCAAAACCTAAAGCTGCAAATTAACGAAATCGTATTCTTTTCTTGTTTAAAGTGTTTTTTTTAGGAAACTAAGTTTGAACATTTGAACGTTAAGAAGAGAAAAGTATTGATAAGTTTTTAGAACTGTCACATTTTTTTCTCCCAAAGCCAGATTTCGAATTTTAAATTGTTTTGAAATATAATTACTCTTTTTTCTATTGTAAAGTGCGAAAATGATCTTTAAGAAGTCTACGTAAAGCTCAACTTTTGGACCAGCACGTGTAGCTTAAATATTTAATAGACACGAATCTAACGTGTAACCTTTTATTGAAAAGAAGATACGAAAAAAAAAACTGGTTGAATATTAACCCCTCCCCTTACGCTTCATTCACGAAAAAGATAGACTGAATTTAAACAAAAAATTATGCTATTTGGATTCGTCAATCACGCGTTCGGCTTTGGGCAACAACAAATTGGTGCAAAACTGATGGTGAATGCGAATCCTACAAGGTTGACTCTTTCTTCCAGAGGAAATCGGCAAAAATAGCATTGCGGCAAACTTTCTAGCCGCCTGTTTGTTTACTTTCAGCAGGCCCGTCATTTCAAGTTTTTTCAGGAGGGTCAAAGGGTGCAAAAACAATGCAATTTCATCAGGAAACACACGTACCTGACTTCCAGTATCTTTTTCGTGAACGGACTTTAGGTGGCAGTGAAAGCATCTTACCCATTGCACCAAATATATCAATCAATCCTCTGGATATTTTTGCTCCGAAGTTCGCTCATGCTTTCTATTTTCTCTTGGGCAGTGCTGCAACGACGTCGTGAAGGAGAGGTTTGCCCCTGAGCTAAAGTATGACGTAGCCCTGAGGCTAGCCGCTCTCCATCTGCAGCAACACGCCGTCACAAGCGGGATGCAAGGCAAGATGATCGTCAAAGCCATAGAGTAAGTGTATGCAATGAGTTACCACCCATAAGCCAGGGCTGAGGCAGAACTGAAGCAAATGCACCCACATCTCGATCATAGCATCCTAAGACTGCAGTTTCGTCCTTATTATTCACTCCTCAGTTAGGAATAGCCAATGATCGAGCTGGAGGCAAAGATCCTCTTATTGTAGCTAAGCCAACAAACTGGTAAATAAAGTGAATTTATCTTACCAGCGAGCAATCGCAAACCTAAGCTAAGATTGTTGGCAATCTTAGCTACAATAAGAAGATCTTTGCCTCCAACTCGATCATTTGCTATTCCTAACTGAGGAGTCCATAATAAGGACGAAACTGCAGTCTTAGGATGCTATGATCGAGCTGTGGGTGCATTTGCTTCATAGAATAAGTGTCTTGAGAAAGAATCACTGTGCATTATAAATACATCAACAAATACCTACATCAGGCTAGTATGTTAAATTCTGAACTAGCAAGACATAATTGTATCAGAGGGGAAGTTCACGGTAACAGACGTACAGTAAGCTCAGGGGTAAGTAAAAACCATGGATAATAAGAAAAATAGGCAAAAAACGATATTAATGTATACAATAGCTAAAAAAAGTCAGTAACACAACACATACATCTAGATTAAAGCTAAAAATGAAAACATTGAATGGTAAAAATTATTTTGAAAAGTTAAAAACGACCAATAACGCACTTTATTTTATTTTTTTGCATTCAGTGAACTATCACCGTAAAAAAAAAAAAATGTAAAAGACCCACGGATAATCCGACCGCCGATAAAGGGAGTTTACTGTATTAGTTTTTCACCAAACAGCTTACAAAGACAAGAAATATGTTTAATTCTTGTTTTATTTCATGAACTTTGTGAGAAATATGGTACTTACTTCTTTCTAGTGCAGTTAAATTCTGAAAATTTCCAGAAATAATATGTAAATATTATTTTCACCGTGACAAACGTATCTGGTAAGATATGTCCGTGAAGAAGCCGAAACACTATTATATAAATAATTTTTTCTTTAAATTTTCCAAATTTAACTGTATTTCATAGAAGTGGTGTTCATGTTCTTACGAGAGTTTTTTTTTCAACCTCCGTTCGGTTATAAAAAATAAACGGATTCAAATAAAAAAAAATATTTTATTTCCAAAACTAAGGTACAATCCTCTACAATTCTCTACATAATCACTGACGATTGAAGCATTTGTTATATCTGTCAACCAGCTTTATAATAGCCTCCTCGTAGAATGTTGCCGCCAATAATTGGAAGTGAGTTGTGACGGTGTCTTTGGGTTCCACGCCACTTTGGAAACAAAAAATTACGCTATTTGGATTCGTCAAACACGTGTTCGGCTTGGGCAACAACAAATTGGTGCCAAGCTGACGGTGAATGCGAATCCTACAATGTTAACTCTTTCTTCCAGAGGAAATCCGCAAAAATAGCATAGCGGCAAACTTTTTGGCCGCCTTTCAGAACCCAAGCAGGGTTGACGGTCATTGCCATGCCCCCAAGCGAGGAGCATGTCAATGCCCGTCATCATAGCACTCGTGTAACAAAAACGGTTCCTTCAGCAATTTCACGCATTCAATGGGACATTTTTGAACACCCACCAATAAGTTCCGACCGAGCACCAAGTGACTTACATGTGTTCCCTGAACTGAAAAAGAGACTTGGAGACCCCTGCTTGGGGTCTGGAAAGGCATCGGGCTGCCAAAGTGGCGTGGAACCCAAAGACACCGTCACAACTCCCTTCCAATCATTGGCGCAAAATTCTACGAGGAGCTATTATAAAGCTAGTTCACAGATATAACACTACTATCGTCAAGGTGATTATGTAGAGAATTGTACCTTATTTTTGAAAATAAAATACTTTTTTTTATTTGAATCCATTTATTTTTTATAGCCTAACGGAGGTTGAAAAAAAAAAAACCTTCGTAATAAAATTTATGCAACGAACAAGGGCCCAACATAATTGGAGTCTTTTGCAGGCTGTTTTGTGCAACAATTGATGCCCTTTTTCAGAACGGAATTGCCCCAGAGCCATGAAGTTCATCATCACGAGTTGGTTTTGTTTAATTTTAATTTACTAGTTATTTTTCTGTTTGCTGTTGAACATCATGCTGTTTTCTCGTAGGCGTGAGTATGGTTTGGAGAAGTTTGTTCCGATGTCCCTTCTAGAGACTATGAAGCGCAAGGAGCTGCTAAAACTTCTGAACCAGCTCATGAAGCAGAACCAAGCTCTGAGCGGACCGGGACAAAAACAGCTCACAGCCAATCAGGCCAAGTTCCATTACCTCAAAATCGTCAGCGATTTACCCACCTATGGAGCCAAGACGTTTGCTACCTGTACCAAAGTAAGTATTCCTCATTTCTTGTCATTAAAATTCACATGATTTGCTGCAAATATATCATTTCATTAATTTTGAATCTGATCATTTAACCGGTTGCTCTGTAGAAATTCTGTCGGTCAGTGGAGGATTTATCATGTCGCAATTACGAGGGTCCCACGATTACAGGAGCCCCTAACAGATTCTAAAATGCAAATAATAAACGTTTTGCATATTGTTTGATAGACGAAGGGACCCCAAAAAATGTATTGCGGAGGATCGCAAACCTGTAAATACGATACTGCTGTCAGTAAGTTCTAGACTTGAAAGTACAGTCAAGCGCGCTTAACCCATGATTGCTTAGCGTCCTTTTAAAAGGACGGTTCAAAAAAGGATCTGAATTTCCCCAAAATGAACATTTCAACCAAATAGTGTTCAATTAGTACCTTGGTATTCTTTCAATTCGTTTTTCACAGATTGCAGCACATAACCATTGTAAAGTGTGTTCTGTAGCAGTTTTAATGTGATTTTTATCAAGAATTACACCGTTCACGATCTCAAGAAAAAAAAAAGCTAAGTTTTCAAAGTTATTCCCAGCTTCCCAGTTTTTGTTAATTGCTGATTTTATTTCTTCTCATAAAATGTCTTTTTTAATATTATATCGTAGGCAGAAAAAATTTTGAATAAAACAAGTATGTATGCTCTGGGGTCTATCGTAACTTTTGAGGAACGATTTTTCTTTCCTTAATAATACAATAATTTTTTACATAATATTTTTTTAATTATTTTTCCTGTCCATTAAACACCGTTTGTAACCAGTATACAAAATATCTTTGAAAAAAAAAGTCAGGCGTTAATGGGTTAATGGAATATTGGTTAAAAGAATGTCTCATTGAATAGAATAAATTTTCAATGTACCAAACCGATGTAATTTGTCATTTTGATCCCGAATAATGGAATATCCCGCATATTAGATTTGGGAGTGGGAGGGGGGGGGATTGGATATTCCGTCAAGTAGACTCCACTAATAACTTTCATTCCGGTGATGTCACACTATCGGTAGTTGAAGAAACTGATGGTATCAAAAACTTTCTAAGTTTCTAGCCTGATAGTTATAATCATTAATTTTTCGGTTTCAGTCCTACACTTTAGAGCAAAAAAATACTAATCTTGTTTTATAGTTATAAGTTCATTTCCAAATTAACAGAAAAGTATCTACCTCAAGAAATGCAATAAGTGTAACAAACTTGCACCGACATTATTGCATTCTGCAGCATCAGAATCACAGGTAGCACACCAAAGATTAATAAAATAACAAATATGGTCATTTTAACGTGTAGAAACTGCATTAAAATTATTACGATGCAAAGGTTTTCAAGTGTGAAAGGGTACAACTTTTGCCTAATCAAATTGCAGAAAAAATGATAATGTACTTCTAACGAACTAGCGGCGGCGACGTTTGCTTTTATTTCGCCAATTCTGAGAAAAAAATCATGAAATGCCCACCCAAGAATCATCGGCCTCAAAACTATGGAGTCGGTCCTTTCATTGATGTACAGGCGAACCTCGTATATACGAACTCCAAGGGATTTTTAAAATCAATTCGTCTTAACCGTATTTCGTCTCTTATTCGACGAACAATTAACGAACAGGAAGATGAGATCAGAAATGTAGTTCGTTTTTTGCAATATTTTATTTTAAGAGTGCTTGAATTAACAAGATTCTACTGTATGGTCATTACTACCTCCCCACCCTCACAAAATATGGCTCCTTCTCTGGGTTGATTGCTTTTATTCGAAAAAAGCTGTTTCATTTAGGTTTGATGTGTCAATATTTTTCGTATTGTCAAATGCTAGTAAAATATTGTTGGCTTTAAAGCAAAAGTTCAAATGTCTAGTTCTTAACTGCCACTACTTGATTAGTTAGAAACTTTATGCAAAATAATATTCTTTAACAGACGCTAAACTTCTAACTCTTATGAGTTTGCAAAGTGTAACATTTAAATTACATAATTGGTGAGTATCATGAAAATACTAATAAAATATTTTAATTTAATAGTAGACTGATTTTTTTAACTTCGTGACTTTCGCCTGAAAGCCAACGCTATATCTTATTTCTCTTGGGTGCATTTTAAGTAAATTTTATTCAAATAGTTAAAAAAAAAAGCTTTCAGTACCACTGATCATTTTTCCTGCTTTTTAGCAGAAACTAAAAACATCCCCATATCCGATGTACAAATAATGTAAATTTAGATCTATGTACATGCTTGTTTTAAGTGTTTGAATACTTTTAAAACATTACTTCTGAAATATTATTTTAGTATTTATTTGCTGTTTTAAAAGCTTTAAATGATGATGTCTTTCTAAATATTACCAGATATTTATTTTACTATTATGTGATCAACTAATCAACATTTTCTTTCATTTCTTCAAGAATAGAACTTTGGAGAGGCATTAAAGAAACTTTAGAAAACTTTAGAAAAATAAAGTCAGGCTGATATAAAAAATACACATTTTAGATTTCTCAAAAGAAAAATATCAAATACGAAAATATTTCTCTGGAGACGCGAATGCGGCTTTTATATCCTTGACTAACACTGAAAGCGAGAAATTTCGGGAAAAAAAGTTAGATCTAAAAATTCTTATTATTCCGGAAACTCCACTCTTGTGGAAAAGATAGACTTTTTATTTAACCCCCACCCAAAATCCCAGTCGAAGAAACCTTTTTTTCTGAATATATTTCTAAAACATTTCTTTTGCTGCGGTTGTGACTTTTTCTCGTTTTGAATCTCGAGAATAACGTGTTCTTTATCACTTTCAGAATTCTGCCATGGAGATAGCCATCTTGGTCGGCCCAAGAATCGGGATAAGTCAAGTCAGCACGATTAGAAATATTGCGGTAAGATTAATTGTCATGTTTTAATTGGATATTCATTTACAGGGTAACCAGTAATTGAATCGTGGAGAAGAAATGTCAATTTCTCGAAAATTGTTGGCGTATCAAGTTCAAAGTTGACGGTCAAATTCGCTGCGTTGGCGATTTATTTTTTTCTTCATTCGAAAGTGTTATTCGAACAACTTCCCAATTTTAACTCAAAGAAAGTTTACGACTGAGTTTAAGGTTAGGAAAATATAATAGGTCTGAGTGTGTCAACAATCAATCGTTTGATTCTAAAGTTTGGAGTTATAGAAAGCATTGAAACTTCGACTCTCCAGCATGTGTGCGTAATTTCGCTATTCGTTAGCTCCATGTTTTAGATAGAGATGGAAGACGCATCAAGCACGTATTAAATTAATTCACCTTTTCTGTACGTTGTTTTAAAGTTTAAACAATTTTTGAATCAGTTGGTTTCGAGAAATTAATTTTTAGCATCGGCACGTTAATTACAGATCACACTCCAGCTTTAACTATACCAGATGCCATCTTGTAGCATGAAACAAAGCTGCTTTCCCTGTTTTGACGCTGTGCTAGTAAAGAAACAACATTTAGGGCCCTACTCCACATCAGCGGAAAACGCGACCGAAACCGAAGGCAGAAACCGAAAATCCGGGTACTTTCCATAGGAACACCATTTAAACCATTTTACGTTTCTACTTTATTTTTCTGCTCCACATCAGCGGAAAACGCCAGCGTAAACCAGAAACGAAAAATGGATTAAATGGTGTTCTCATGGAAAGTACCCGGATTTTCGGTTTCTGCCTTCGGTTTTGGTCGCGTTTCGGCCCTTAGGGCCCTGCTCCACATTGACATAAAGCAGAAACGTAAAATGGATTACATAGGGGTCCCTATGGAAAGAACCCGGATTTTCGGTTTCTGCCTTCGGATTCGGTCGCGTTTTACGCTGATGTGGAGCAGGGCCTTTACAGTTTGCTTGTTTTTTTCTTCCATGGCCTAACTGAAACAGATTTTATATTAAAAACAAGATTTTTTTGTGTGAAATCAAAGTTCAAATGAATACCAAGAGCTGAATGTTTTTGCTTTGATCAATCGAAATTGCTTATTGTTTGCTTTAGCTGACCTTCGCTCCTTTTTCAAAACCTTCTTTAAATAAGCAAAGGTATGTATGTTGTAAGATATCTTCTCAAAAAAAAACAGTTCTAAGTCTAATATAAAAAATTCAAAACTTTATTAATATGTCTTTTTATAGGATAACAAAAAAACCGTCTTTTTTTAAACTTTCAATTTTTTTTTATAGCTACTGTTTTTTCATTATTTTGAGTGCACAAAATCTAAGACGTATGCAATACTTGAAACTATTTTATTCATATGCAACATAAACAAACTCCCTTCCTCCCCCACATAATAATAAATATATTTAATATTAAGATAAATGATTCAACTCGTAATGGCCGAAATCATTTAATAAATAAAAAAAAAAACTGCCAATTCGAATGTGAATGCATGAATGTAGCATAACACAGATCCAGCTTATTTCCCCGTTACAACAGATTAACATTCCCTGCGATTTCCACCCGTCTCCATTTTCTGCAAATCCGCTGGCGTTTCGGTTGCCATAGTTACGACATCTGAAAATTACTTTTAATAAACCTGGTACCATTCAAGAAATTGCATTAGCAGTCATTCCTCCGTGATTAAAGTCCCTCTCTTGGTGCAGGAAATGAACTGCTTTCAAGGGAAAGTTCCGAATTCTATTACTTCTTACTTTTGAATTTCAATGCTCCGTTTCCTTCTTTTGTTGATTTGGAATTATAAATTTTTCTCCTCGATCTTGCTTTGATCATTCGTCATGAATTATGTCTTCCGTGTTCTTCGGAATACGTTTTTTAGGCATCCTTTTCCATGTTGATGATGAATTTAGACTAAAAGTTTAATGAAGATTTTTGGTCAGTAAATGGTCGCTAATTCGATGCGTTAATTACACTGAAGGCTGCAATAGGCTCATTGTCTGTAAATCCAAAAGATTTTTGAAATTTATCAATACAATTTCTTCATTTATTTTTTTTAACTATCAATTCACACAAAATTTCAGTTTTTTTTCCAAAATCTAGTGCAATTTGTTTTAATCATTATCCTTCACAGAAAAACTTTTTCCAATCGCTCATGCAGGGGTGTATAAAGTCATGCTTCTAAAAAGTCCTTTATTAAAAAAAATAAAAACAATAAAAAAATAGGAAATCTAATGACTCTTTGTTGGAAAATGGTGTACGAATAAGAGCAGCAGAATTACAAGTTAAAAAAAGTTCAAATACTTTGAACTTTAACCGAGAGATATTCCTTCATTATACGAAGGGCTTGGAGGATGAAAGGGCTCTGCTAAATATTAAAAAATGAACACTCTGGACAAAGGTAAGCAATGAATACGGGTAAACAAATAAAACTTGGTACATCAAAAAGTGGATGTCTTTAGACCAATTTCATGCCCACACTTAACGACAAACCAGAAAACAAAAAAGCTGCAACAACTAAAAATAAAACTTTGAACTTTATATACTCGCAATTTCTGTTTTGTCACATAACCCCTTCATCTCCAAAGCCCTTCATATATCAACTTGATTTGAGAAGAATAAAACTTTTGGACAACACTGGTGTCGCAAACCGAAACAAAAAGCTTCAGACATTGCCGATAGTTATCCCAAGAATAGTTTAACAGGGAGCTCAATGAGAATCTGGACAAGTATCGCGAAGCTGACTCTGGGTTTAACCAATGCCTCCTTAATACTAAATGCCTATCGCTTTTTGGGTTTTATCATTGAGCAAAAGTTCGCCCAAAGTTTTACACGCACTGCCATCTATTAGAGTTCTTAGAGACTAAAAAAAATAGCAGAGAAATTAACAGTTGGTTAATTTCTAAATTTAAATTCAGAAATTAATCAATCAAAAATTTAATTTGAATCCATCGCCAATAGCTGCTGTCCTCAAGGTAGTGCTTTGTACCAAATCGTTGGAGAATGTTTTGAAGCATATGCGGTGGGCATTTAGTATATCGGGGGAGTTGGTAGCAGTAGCGAGGGCCGATGAGTGGCCACGTCACCTAGTTAGAAACTAAGGCAGGAATTCAAGTGAAACAGGCGATCGCAAATTACAATCGCTACTGGAAATGAATTACATTAGACCGTTTCTTGATAAAAACATCGTGATGTCAGCGTGACGTTTGCCTATGAAAAACGAGCTAGATAAAACGTCACAGCCTACTTGGCGAATAAGAGGAGATCACTGACTGCTTGTGAGCTCTTATTGGCTCCACCCGTAGTGACGTCAGTGCCAAGTTAAGTTGATAATATAATTCACTTCCAGTAGCGATTGCAATTCGAAGCGATTGCAATGGTGTTTCACTGGAATCCCTGCCTTTGGTTCCGTCCGTCCTGTGAGGGACAACTACTTGAAATAATAGTATAAATTTGACGAGTTTAATGGGGCGAAGGAGGACATACTAGACAAAAACTGAGTGGTGGCCAGCATTGGCTATCAGCGGCTCTGGCGGTAGCCACTGGAAGCTATTGAATAAATGAATCTTGAAATAAACGGGCAAACACGTAGATTGCGATAATGCAACAAATGCAATATCGCAGCCAGTGCATGCAACGCTGTTGGCATGGCAAAATTTTTTTCGCGCATGCGCTTTTCGAGATTTCCATGTCTACTCTTACCTCTACGATTACTCAGGCAACAGCTTTCTCTCCGTATATTTAGTTAATACTATACATCTAAGGTTAACGTGTCCTTTTTGGAACCAAATTCGACATTGAAGTGGCGATCAATTGTCAATTTGACATTACTCGCGCTAACATCCCGTCGTATTTTAAGATCAGTAAGTCTAAAAATTTATCCTTATGTTATTTTTGAAACAGTAAGCATACTCGGCAGTATGCTATTATATAAAAAAAAATTCATATTAGAAAGAATTCTTATTTGACTACCGATAAAGATCTCGTTAGATTTTTAACTCAGAAATAGTATATTGAAAAAGCAGTAGTTGTTACTCTAATTAAAAAACAATTGTGCTGAAGCCAACATACCTGAAATGCAGAGTTCGTGAAAATAAGTGTACAGAATTCCTTATCGATGTTCTGTGTTTATAATGCATCTCGCTGTATTCAATTCACCAAAGCGTAAAAATTTTCCACAACTCTCTACTTTCTGAGAACTGTTAAATAAAACATTATTCATAAGCGTTTAGCCGTTTTAACAGTTTTAGTGCTCAATTAAATGCGTCTCCACGCCTTACCTGGGATATAAAAGTTTGGGTTGTGGAGTTGTTTTCTTGGAAAGGGTGTGAAATCAAAGTGATTCTTCGAGAATATTGCATAAGGTTGTAGCAATGCATTCCGAGATTTATTTGTCTGGAGATTCTCCGTTCATTTTTTTTTTTTTTTCTTTTCCTTTTTTGCAGCCGATCAACTTGGCGCAGTTCGCGGAACTGGAGAATGTGGAAGTGACGAGGGAAGATGATTATTCATATCGAATACGAATTCGATTGCGACACCCGGAAAAAGAAGTAAGAATATTTTATTTATGCAAACACACATTTTGTTGTGCGTGTGTGTGTAATTTTTTGTTTTAATTTGTTTTATGAAGGCTTTGTTAAAACAAGCCCGAATCGAAACCGAAAGTTAAAACAAGCCGTACTTTGGGAATAAAGTAAAGTACCAGGCGACCGATCCCCGCTCGGTTAAAAAAAGGAGAGATTTGTAAAATTGTGTTTTTTTCAAAAGTTCGAAGTACTCATTTAGATAAACTTGAAAAGCATTTTTAAACCCCTGGTTGCAATTACACAATTAAAACAGCCGTAATTTATTTTAAAAGACACAACCTTATTTGGACAAGACATCATCATCACAACCTTATTTGAACGATGCGCATCGCAAAATTACACCACAATGATCGATTTCTTTAACACTTCAAAAACAATAACAATTTAACGTTGCCAAATACCATAAAATTTAAATTTGCGCTGATGTGATTAAATATGAAATCCATTGTTATAATAAAACGTGGTTGCTATGAAACAGTAACAATAATAGAAATCATAAAGAAAGTGGCGAAAGAACGCTTCTTAGACTTCTCAATGAAGGCACAAAAAAAGGGATTTTTTGTGAAAACGATTTTACAGAAAAAACGCCGATGTAGATGAACTCAAAAACCAAAACTTTTTCTAAATACAAAATTTTTTCAAAATTGTTAGTTGTTTTCGAGATCCGGAATATAAAAATAAATATATATACAAGAATTACTCGTTTAAAGGTATAAGATTATGTTCCCGATTCAAAAGCATTCATATGGGAAGCTGCTAAAAGTCAAACCTTTGTAGTATATTTTCTCACAACGAAACAGACAATTAAAGAGGCATTTTAAAAGTAGAGAAAAGAAAATATGAAAGCATGCTAAACTTTTCCTAAACATTAAATGACAAATCTAAGTTTTTATTTTTTAGCAGGGCTTCGAAATAGGGACTGTATTAGCCGGGTAATTTGACAGTTAATTGACAGTTTTAAAGAAAAAAGCATTCAGAAAGAAAAAGTAACTCTCGTTTTACAAATCTGATTCAAATACAAATACAACTAAAAAGAGAATTTTTCTAGCAAATTATATACCTGTTACCAACTTTCTTGTAATATAGCTTAATGCTGAATTTCTTTAATGAAAACTAGACTCGTATTTTAACAAATATCTTCATGAAAAAATGATTTATGAAAAAAGTCTATGATCTCCATTTTCTTTTTATGTATTTATTCATTTATTTTTCAAAATGTCATTGAAGTGCATTTTTGCAAGTGTTAGCATGATTTCTTTGTCTCTTCAGTGCCTCAGCATTCAGATGGAAGACCGAGAAACGGAAGAGTTTATCCTGGTTCTGGAGCGATACTATCACCAACTGGTTGGGATTGAACTTCCAGTCGATTGGCAAGATAGAGATCCTGAGCCAGTAGACAGAGGTATGTAACTAAAACTTGAGTTTCGCTGAAGATTCGACTTTCGCTTGACAACATGCCAATGCAATCCATTTTTGAAAGCGATAGCGTATACAACGCGTATAAATATAACGCTTGCAGCCTTTTGTCTAAAAAGAGTGATCGCGGGCATAACCATAACATTCAAGTTCACGTTGCGCTGAAGTCAATTTGGAAGGTCATGACCATATTAACGTAAGCAGATTAAAAAATCACGACGCCACTTCAGTAAAATCAATTTATAACGTACCAAAGTAGATTTGTGGAGAACATGGCATTGTACTCATTGTGTCAAAAGGTGATTAATGAATATTTCAGCTCTAAGCAACTCAAGTAAATGGCTATAACTATTGTAGATTTTACATAATGTGACATTACAAGAACTGTGGCAAAAATCACGTTTTGCCTGATTGGAATACGGTTGTAGAAATCATCAACGCAAGTGTATAAATAACCAAACAAAAATCATGTCAATTCCCTATTGGAACAGGATTTAACCCATTTATGCCCAATAGCCTAAAAACGAGACGCTTGTTAGTTGCTGCATACAAAAACCTGTGATGGGTATATCATTTAACTCTAAAGCTGTTTTTCACAAGTTAAATGGTCCTTCTTGAGAAAACCAGTTAGAGCCACTATTTGGACATCAGAGTTTATTTATTGCCAGCTATTTTCAGACAAATCAGTCCAGCAACGATCCAGCATGGGTAGCCATAGAAAGTAAGTTTTTTTACAAGGTTTTTTTTTCATAAAATCAAACTATTTTAAAATGACTTGCTTAAAATTGATCACAGACGCGTTCTATAATGTTACTTTTGCAGAAGTAAAGTCAAGTAAGGTCGTAATTTGCTCACATATCTGCAAAATATCCCATAAACAGGACGTTAAATAATTTAATAAATATGGCAACGGCGAACTATTTTAAGCCTAAAATGTATGTAAACCATTCCAAGTAAGAGTTTTAAGCAGATAAAAATTGAAAAAAATTGTTAAAAAAAACTTGGGCATAAATGGATTAAGAGATAAACTCATACGCACATAGGCGGCTCGTACAGGGGTGGCAAAGGCGGTGACTGCCCCCTCACTTAAAGGAAAGGGACCTTGCCCCCTCCCTTTTTCAGAGTAAAAAACTACTGGTCGATTGAAATTCTTTTTTACTCAGTGGATTGATTGTTTTTCCGAAAGTAAAAGGTGCAAATTCCAAAAAATGGACTTTTTTCAGGTTATTTCATCAGAATGGAACTTAGAATCGGAAGGCAGATGTCAACGGTGGCCACCTGTCTTAATTTTGGAGGACATACTTCGCGTTTTTTAAAAAATAGATCATTTTATCATAATTGTTAAAATCTAATATTTTAACAAAATCCCCCCCTCCCAAAAAAAAGGTTTCTGAGGTGCTGCCTCCTACCCCTCCTAACCGCCCTTACTCATACGCTTCTTTTGATCCCTCAATTTTTGGTGCACCAGCCGCCTATGATGCACGTGCATGTCTACAGCTAACATAGTAATTTATTTAGTGTTCCCGCACGCGTTTAACCTGCACGATCTTTATTTTCACAGCTCAAAATACGATGCAGTTAAGATAATAAAAAGCTGTGGCGAAAAACAAATTGTGAAAAAATACGAATAGCACATTATCCGGAACTTAAATCGTCTAACTTATATTTAGGGAAATATTTTTCATTGAGCCATAATTCCAACACAAAAAGTTTGAAAGGTTCACGACGAAAACTCAAGGAAATACTGACTAAAAAATTTTGAGGGACCGTGAAAAAGATAAGATTGAAACATATCATCGTTTCAGCAGAATAGCAGACTGTCGAAATAAAACAGCATAGTATTTATACTTTAAATTATTGCTATTCAAAAATAAATGCAAATGATGTGATATCATTTGTAAAAATACGCTACAAAAGCTCACACAATTCGAAAAAGCATACTGTGTACACACATACTTTAAACCCATATAAACCGCTATATTTCCCTTCAAAAGATGCTATTGGCTGTGAGTATCAAGTGGTGTAAGTCACAAAAACGTTGCGTTTTACATTTCGGTGAATATTGGTCGTAATAATGTCATATTTTTGTGTTAGAAATGCTTCTTTATGCTTTTGATTCCCCTAAATGTTGTTAACCGACCGACCTAATTCTGTGTAAGAAGTTATTTTTTTTTTCTTCAAACTTGTATTTTATTTCTGAACCTCAATTTTAGCATTTCTGCAATTAAAAGTATGCATCTAGACGAACAGTAGGGAAAATAATGGTTATGCAGGAAAGCGGGAACACGCTTTATGCATTATCATATCTTTGATTTTCTTTTTCTTTTTTTTTTTTTCTCTTTTTTTTTTTTTTTTTTTTTTTTTTGTCATTTTCGATGTTTATTTATCCAATCTGCAAATGAGAGGTTTAAAAAACTTCACGCTGGATCTCATTGATAGATTTCAAGCTGACGTCATATCTCACTTCGTTAACTGAAGTGGCATCACATTCAAAATTTGAAAATCACGCTAATTTAATTAACACCTAAATTCAATGCTCTTTTTTTTTTACCGCAAAGCTAGTTTACATAATTGATACTTCGTGAACGATGTAATCAATAGTGACACATCATTAAAATTCCATTACTTAGATGAAAATAAATTTGGACTAAAAGCTAACCAGAACACATATCATAAATGTTCTGCGCGAATTTTAACGATTGAGTAAGCGAAATGTAGTGGAACCCTTGATTTTTTTAGTCGCCGCTGACAGCCAAAAAAGCAACTAAAGCAACTAGTATGCAACTACTTTGAAGCAATCACGACTATGACGACTATTTCAGAGTCATTCCATAGTGACTAACGTAACATTCAGAGCTGATTTTGTAGCTGTTTTTACTTGTAACTTAAGAGATAAAAAATATTTTTTGTTTTGCTGGTGGATTTACAATGTACGTGGTGTCTATGTATCATTTTTGCTAAGAATTTAAAACATAATTACCGACAGTAGATATGTTTTCAACCAAAATAGCAGCGTGACTAACGTAACATTTTTGCAACCCTGAAAATTAATGCTCATGTTGTGAAACGAAAATTTCTCAAAGTTAAGCAAGTGTAAAAAATTAAATGATATTTTTGAAAAATGTGTAAAGTTAGCTTTTAAAAACATAAAGAAATTTATTAAATCTTAATTTTTTTTAGTCTTAAGTGTCACTTTTACTCAAGATGACTTTTACTCAAGTGACTAACGTAACGTGACTAACGTAACCATCGAAGAAAAAGCAGTAGAAAACATTAGAAAATATTTATTATGGCTAATCTCAGTGATAATTGCAATACTTTTTCAATTTTTTTAAACTTCTTATGCTGTATGATTTTTATTTATTTATTAATTTTTGATACTTTTTTCACTTCGGTACTTTTTCTTCCGTGGAGGTTGACATTTTTATAGAATGACCCTTGAGGCAAATTCGGGCAAAAACGACTATTTTGCGGTCAATAGTAAAAAAGGACTTTTTAGGGGAAAAACGACTAAAATACATCTCATTTCTCAGCTTTTTTCTTACAGCAAAAAAATTACGTAAAAAAGCGGAAATTCGCTTAAATATTTATTCTCTTCTTTCCAAACAAATTAGAAAAAACATTTTTCTGCGTTATTTACTTATGTTTTAAATAATCACTTTTTAAAGAAGGAAAATGAAATTTAAGAATGATATTTACTATCACAGAAATGTGGAGTGTTCACATTTTTGTTCGAAAAGTTTCACTTTACGATCACGATTTTTGCTAAGTTTTTTTTTTTTCTTTTCTTTTTTTTACCGTTATTTTTATTCCATATTATTATCACAAATTTTTGCTCTTCAATTTATTTTCTCGGAATTTTATGACATTTATTTTTTGAAAACGATCCTGATTTCCCCGTGATCAAAATATCGTGAATCCAGTGTTTCTACCACTTTATGCAGTCAGTCTTATACTGTTTTAATTATCGAGCAGACAATGAAATTTTACGAAAAATGCCAGTTTTATTTAGAAGGGTTAAACTAAATTCTGGAAATTGTTTTTAAGGTGTTTTCCCCCGAAGAATTGAAGGGCTTGGGAGATGAAGGGGTTATGTGACAAAACAGAAATTACGAGTAATTAAAGTTCAAAGTTTTATCGTTGCAGTTGCCGCAGCTTTTTTGTTTTCTGGTTTTGTCATTGGTGAACGTATGAGACTCGTCTAATGGCATCTAGTTTTTGATGTTCCAAGTTTTATTTGCTTACCGGTATCCATTGCTTACCATTGTCTAGAGTGTTTATTTCCTAAAATGTAGCATAGCCCCTTCATCCTCCAAGCATTTCAATTGTGTGATTCCTTATATTTTTTCTTTAATGGTTTTGCTAATTTAGAAAGGAGCTATTGAAAGTAAAAGAAAATGTTTTCTTTTCTTTGCTAAAAAGGTGTATCCACATTATTAAGTAATTGGTGTTTTTTCGTTAATAAAAAGATAACGGAATACGGAAAAATGAAATATTACGGCAAAAAGATTATTTATTGTAATTGAAGTAAAGCAGGCTCGTCATTTCAAGCTTTTACAGGGGAGGCAAAGGGTGCAAACACAGTGCAACTTCATCGAAAAACAACAAAAATCAAGCCCACTTAATGGAAATATGTTTTCTCAAAGGCAGGGGGAGCCCCACCCTTGGCTTGGAGATGGCTTGACCCCCGTGAGTGGTCCCCCACCCCCTCTAAACGACGGGCCTGACATAAAGCTAATTTTATATTACAGATTTGAAATTTCATGATACAACTCTGACTGGTACTGTTATTTAATACTTTTTTTTTAAGTGGTACTAGGAATCTATTGACAACAATTTAATTATCGCAAAAAGAAACCTATCTTCAAGGACTGCTTATCCTATTTCGTGCTTTCATTTAAATCTCTACTACTTTTTATCTTTGCTTCAAATTTTTACTGCAAAAACAGAAGAAAAATATGCTTTGAGAAGGGACAGAAAAGTATTGAAGATATTTTCAAATTCCATTTGGATTCTACATGCGTTCCCTCCTCTCAAAACAAATCCTATACATTCACTTTGGAAACAACCATATAATCCAGATATTAAGAAATCCGTGGACGGAAATAAATTCTTTTCGTTCCAAAAAGGATTATGGAACTCTCTCGAATGGCAAAAAAAGAACGTCAAAAAGCCATTCTAAATATTCCGACATTTTTATATTAATAGTCAGAATGAATCGATATCTATTTCTTATTATTTGCCGATCATGGAGATTAGGTGTACAGGTTGGAACGTTTCTGAGATGTTCGCAACGACCAACAAGTGTTTGTTCAGGAGACGCAATGTATGGTGACATTGATTTCTCAACATTTCAGGAACTAGATTGCACAGTTGTCTACGAAATTCGTCGTGCATGGCACGATTTTTGGAATTTTGTTTAGTGTCATTCGTCTATATTTCAAGGTTAGGCTTTGAATCAGATTGCGGAATTCCTGATATTCCATCGAAACTTTTTATTTTATTGCCCTTGTTGAAGATGCATTCTTCGTTTACGAGTCAGCGTGCTTACTTTGCAAATACTTCGATGTTTTCGCCGAACTTAGCTTACCAGCAATTATTTCCTCTTTTGTTAAGGTTAGTCAAACTTGCAGAATGTTCTTTATCTTTAATTATATTTCAATGTTCTAACTATAATTCTTAGTCCAAATGTATTTTCTTCTAAGCAGGTTTCGTGCGTGGTGACTAATTTATTTTCAGTTTTATGAAGTCTATCAATTACTCTTTTATGGGCTAAAAAGGAAGGAACGTTGCCAGCTGATTTTATGTATTCTATTTACCTAATTACTTAGGGCCGAATTCAAGTGAAACACCATTGCAATAGCTTCGAGGCGATCACAATTGACCTAAATTGCAATCGCTACTGAAAGTCGAATTAGGATAGAATCGCATCTTGTAGCGATTGCAACGTTTCAATTGAATCCAAATTTGGGAATTTGCGATTGCAATGGTGAGTTCCGATCGTCCGTGTTTCACTTGAATTCCTGCCTTAATCTTTCCAATCTTATAGAATTTTGAATATGTTGTCGATAAATTAAATGTTCAGTTTTCGTTGTCATTTTTCTCTAATCCTTTTTACTCAGAATAATTTAGTTTGTCAGCCGATGGTGTCAATATCGAAGTGTGTTTTTAGACGTGAAGTTCTAGACTTTCAGCAGATATTTTCAAACTACAGATGGTGTTTTAAATTTCACAGGTGTTACAAGCTTCGGTCAAATGTTTTTGAATTTATACGCACACTTCTAAACGTGGTAAAATGCCTCTGAATTTGAGTGACTTCATTCTAGCTAGATATCGAACGATGACAATGAGGTAAGACATAAAAGAGTGGACGTCTGAAATGGGTGTCAAGGGAAATTCACTCGGTCTGCAAATGGCGAGGGACCTACAAGCAACCAACAACTAATTAAATTGGATGAGCAGCTGTGTCAGTTTTATAATACAGGGTGCAGTAGAGAAACTTGCTGATTTGAAAAGTCAATAAAAGAAAAAATACGTCATGTATCAATTTATTTATTTTTAGAAGATATTGTTCACATTCTGAATTTTTTTTTAACTTGATTTAAAAATTACATCGTGCAAATGGCGGCCCCCCTTTAGTGATGCACTGATCTACCTTAAATTTGAAGTTTTGTTCTACTCTTTCGAGCATATCGACTGGGATGTTGGCGATAGTTAGCCGGATATTGTTCTTCAGATGTTGCAGGGTCTGGAGTTTGCCGTTGTAAATGATAGATTTGAGATATTCCCATAAAACAGTCGCAGGGTGTCAAATCAGGGGAGCGCGCTGGTTACGGTACGTCACCTCTCAAGGAGATGGGGCGCTCGTAGAAGTGATCCCTCAACTGTTGAACCACGGCAGGCTTACAGGCATGAAACTGGAGCTCGTTGTGAAGAATTTGTTTCAGTGTGCGATCAGAAATCCCTAGAACAGCAGCGTATTTACTCGCCGAACGACTGGGAGAGCGCAAAAACGACTCCGTCATCCTCTCGATGTTTTCTGGAGTTCTGGTAGTCCGTTGACGTCCTGAACATTTTTAGCCTCACTCCCACTTTCCCTGAATATTTTCACGCACAAAACAATAGATTCCCGGTCAGGAACGGAACCCCTGAGATGAATTTTGAAGAGTTCGGAAGGCACGTTGAGTGGCGACCACCGAATGATTAAAGTAAGTTTTGACGGCGAACGCTCGTTGCTCCTTTGTCCAACGTATGACGGCAACTAAATTATGATATAACGAAACTTCAAGACCCCCTCTTTGAAATGAGACTTTTCCCACTCCTTTCTGACCACGCTTTGCTAATTAGCATTCGGTTAAAATCAGCAAGTTTCTCCGCCGCACCATGTACCAAAAATATCAGTGTAAGCCATTGAAAAAACTTCAGGTATAAATTATCTCTTTAAAATGTATGGTGTATTGATAATAAAAACAATATTAAAATACTTGAGGGAGGATGATGAATAAAAGAAAAGGATACGTTGTGTGGAAATTGAATTTGCTAATAGTAATTTTTCTCCTGAATGCTTTGTGTTGCACTATAATAAATGTCATTTTCGTATTGAAACGAAATTAAATGTAAGCGAATAACCAACGCTAATGTAACAATCTATCGGAAATTGTTTTTGAATGAATCTGAATGTTAAATATTTCGCTGTTGTGTATGGAGCAGTTTCACTGGTTTCTTAAAATGGCTTTACTGTTCCTGTAAAATGGCGGTTTTATGTATTTTTTTATGAAATTGTACTTTGTTGTTTATTTTATTTACATCTTCATGCGTGGTACTTTTTACCGGTATTTAATCTTATTAGATATTAGTTTGATCTATATCGAAATGACTAACTGCTCAATAATTAAAATAAAATTCTACGAAAATAAAAGCACAATAAATATGACCTTTGGTCATACTCACCGCACACATTTAAAAACAAGAAATTTTTACCATTCATTAATTCCATTCCAATTTTTTTTATAAAAAAGCAAGAATTTCTTTTAAAAATTAAACGAGAAATTTTTCATAAACATTACTAGTTTTTAATTGTTTTCAAAAAAAAAACGAAAGCTTTTTAGAAAGCTGATACTTACTAAATCTAATAATCTGATTCGTAATGATTCCTTTTTTTCGAAAGTATAACAATTAAAAGTCAAAATTCCGCGCATAAAGTGCAAATATATGTGTAAAAAATCCCATTTGTGTAACTGCATGAGTCGAGCATTTTTTCCCCTTCATTATCATACATTATCACAAGATATACTTGATATTTTTTAATTTACTACTACACTGTACAGAAAGTCTTTTTTGTTTCATTTCCAGTGCCAAGCTACCACGGTCGTCACATTGTGCAGGACTCGCCCTGGAACTATTGCCCTTCCAACTCGCCACAGAAGCAAACGGTCAGGACTATCGATCTCTCCATCCCACCACCCCCTTACATCCCCTGCGAGGTAAGTAAACTAATTGCATTGCCTTATCCCCGGGGGTCTTTGTCCAGACGGTTTCGAATGAAATGGACATTGGTCTACTTCTATGGCGAAAAGAGTAGACCTCGGATTATTTTTTGCAGCAATTGTGTCGAAGCTTTGTTCTTTAAAATGTGTGCACTTATTTGGAACATTACTTTGGGAATTTAATTGGTTTTATTAGTAAACCTAAAATAATTGGAAGTTAGGAATAAAACTTGAAAGTTAAGACAAGAGAGTATCAATAAAACAAAAAGAAGTTGTTTTCACATCGCATGCCAGCTCAGATTAGAGCTCTCAAAACTCCTGACGTCTCATAAATTGTGCCATTATACATACAGTAGCTCTTGATTATCCGCGGAATAGGGTGGCACGCAGGGACCGTCATTTCGAATTTTTCCCGGGGGGGGGCACACAAAGTAAGGGTGTGTACTCAATGTAAATTTGTGCCAAAAAAAATGACAGAAACCATGCCTACTTACATGTAAATACATTGATTTCTCAAAAGTCAGGGGAGGGGGGCAATTGACCCCTCCCCCCCCCGAACCCCGAAATGACGGACCAGTTGGTACGATAACAACGGATAAGCGAATACCGCGGATAATCCGAAAAATAGGTAAAAAACGGTACTTATGTATGTAATACCTAAAAAAAGTTCGACACAGCACAATAGCTGAAACTGATAACATTGAGTGTAAAAAATACCTTTAAAAGCTAAAGCCGACCAATAAGGCATTCGCATTTTTCTACGATCAGTATCTCATCACCATGAAATTAAAGTTTAAAACTCCTGTGGATAATCCGAACCGCGGATAATCCGGAGCTTGCTGTACTTTTAACGAAGTGCCGAAGTGACTCTTTACTCCTTGTCACAATTGCGAGTCCCCTTTTACAACTAAATATCAATTCTTTTTGTTTTACTTTCTCACCATACATACAACCATGATTCTATTTCCGTTGCACTTTTATCTTGCTTTCAAGAATAAGTGTGGTCACCCAAAGCGGTACCTCTAAACCAGCCGAATCGTTATTGTTAACTGAATCCACGTGAACTAGCCACAATGTAGGAAACAATCCATAATTGCAAGGAACTGCAAAAAGGCTCAAGGAAGATGAGAGTAAGTGTTTATCTTATTCTGATTAAGACCCGCGCAGATTCATCGGGTGTTCGGGAGAAGACAGCACTTAGTTACTTTTGGTGCATGTTTGAAAGTACATGATGAAAAGAGAGGCAATTGTTGTTACAAGGCCACTAATGGTGAACTGGACGACTCGAACAGCATTGATGGTAAGAACACCACCTGGCACTTGCTTATTATACCAGAGGTGAGTTGGACGTACTTTTCGATATCTGCTGGATTGAAATTTTTATGTTAAAACAGATCCCAGGAACCAGGAGAGCCCAACTAGCGAGGGTCATGGAGCAGGCGGAATGGAAGTTTTCAGGGATATTTTTTTTTTTGGGGGGGGGGGCTTTCGCTCTTGGGTCTTCGTGTTATTCGAAAGGGTGGGTCTTGGTAGGGATGAGAACCTCTGCAGAAAAGGTCAAAGAATCATTCTGAGATTGGCACATCAGAGGCGCTTCCTTGGGCAGAATGAGCAGTTTCATTTCCGTAGTTTCCTGTGTGTGATGAAATTCATAGTAAGTAGATTTTATGCGCCCGGGAAAGGTGTTTGAGATAAATTGAGACTTGACAAAACTGTTTTTAGCACTAACGTTAATGTAGTTAGCCCTGACGTCTGATAGACTATAGCAGACTATAGATTTAGTAGCATTGAGTGCAACATCGATTGTTATTAATTTGGACCTAAAAACAGAAGAGAAATTAGGACTTCTAATTTTGAGTTTAAATTACTAATGAGGGCTGCGACCGAGACGAATATAACTCTGCTATTCCAAGAGTTACATTCATCTTTCCTGCCATGAATGAATAAGTAGTTACTTGAAAGACGAAACGAAAATCTTTAAGTTACAACTTTTCAAGAAAGCATGAAACCTGAAGATACTACAGGCAGTGGCGTAGCTAAGGGTTGGCAGGAGTGGCTCTTGCCACGGGCGCAGCAGCCAGGGGGGGCGGCATTTTGACCGATTAAAAAAAAAAAAATCTGATCAAGTTCCAACAGACTAAAAAATGAAAGTTTGATACACTCCGAGCAGCGCAAACTGCGCCCCCATGCTACAAGACAAACCATACAAAATGTGCAACTTTGCTTTGGTAGATTTCGGTTGGACACACTGATGTTAGCTTAAATCTATTTTCCAGGATAGAATTTATTTATATAGGGTCTGGAGCAGTGGTCGGAAGTAGCGCGCTACAAGTAGCGAAACTACAGTAGTAGCTACAATTTTTAGTAGTTTGTAGTGTAGCGCACTACTTTAAAGAAAAAAGTAGAGTAGTGAGTAGCGCGATACAAAAAAATAGTAGTTTGTAGCGATATCTGGAAACTACTTTTAAATTAAAAAAATGAATAAATAAATAAAAAAAAGAGAACGAAGGAAAAAAACAAGGTTTAATTGACTCTGACTGGTGCAAATCTTGCACGAGTACAGCAGCGGACGCAATGACAAATAAGAACCATAAAAATATGAGCTGATCTTAGAATGCATTTCGTCAAAATAGTTTATCTATCTGTTAGATGTCATTGGTTTATTCGACATCATTATACTCCTTCAAATAATTTTCATGTTCCTAAATATTTCTTGGCAAGAAATTAAAAAAAAAATAAATAAAGGTTGAACTCTTTCAATCTTTCAACTTTTGAATCCGTTCTTGTGGCAAATATTTGCAAAAATTGTTAAAAAAATCTAAAAAGGACAAATTGCAACAAAAAAAGGAACAAAAAGGAAAAGTCACAAATAAATTCAAAGACAATTCCTAGTTCTGTATCATATTCAAATGAGTTAATTGATCAATGTAAACCACTTTTCAAATTTTTTCGATCAATCCTCTAACGGTGTATGTTTTTTAATTACTTATTTTTTAAAAAGTAGCGAAGTAGCGACTACAATTCAAAAGTAGTTTGTAGTCGCTACATTTTTAAAAAGTAGTTGTAGTTGTAGTTAACTGCATTAATAACAAAGTAGTTGTAGTTCGCTACAAAAGAAATGTAGTTTTTCCAACCACTGGTCTGGAGTCTGTGTATATGCAATTTTATGATGACAGAAATTAATTCCTCTGTTGGTTACAATTTTTCTGTGGCGAAAAATAGCGAGAGAATGATATGTATTTCTTAAAAACGGGAGGGGTCGGTTTCTAAAAAACGACTATTGCAAATTTCGCGATTTAAAAAATTTGTACCAAGAGCCTACATTAAATGAAGATTCTAAAAATGAGTAACACAAGTACAGAGCGGCGCGCGATTTTGAACAAGTAAAGGCCCGGTTTCCTAGAATCGTCGCTGACGCCGGGTGCGACGCACGCTGGAATCAGAACCAATTTGATTGGAGTGTGGCATGAAGCGACGTCACTCTGCTGCTCAGGCGCATGCGCAGAAGGCGGCGGTGTCTGTCGCCTCGCCAGAGATCGACGATTTCACTCCTAGGAAACTGGGCCTTGACGTTTTCAAACGCTGTTCGATGGCTCGGTATAGAACGTTAGATGGTTCAAAAAAAATTAATAAATAAGTCTTTTTTTAGCGAGTTTCGATTTCGTATTTTGGAAAATTTTCTATTTTATATGTACTTTAATGAAGTGCTCTCACTTCTAAACTATATATAGCACTACTTTGTTCTTTATACTCATTACCGTTTTAGTATTATTGGGAGGGATTGAGCTCAATTTGTAATCACGTCAGTGCAATATGTTTTGTGCTCTTTCTATTGTCAAAATACATAAAAATAGCTATTGTTTCTCATGTATTACTGAACAAGGAAACGCCAAGTGAATCTTGAGGAAAGATGCGTGTACTCTACGCTAACTTCAGGGGGAGCGAGCCACTTTTTTAAAACGGTACACAAATATACGTGCTAAACAGTTTTTTTTTTACTATTCCTCAGTTCAAGCACCGTCTTTGTAGTACCCGCCAATACATTCCCTATTGTTGGCCCATGTTTGTATACTCTGTATTTAAAAATTAAAAAAAAAAAAATCAAGAAAATACCTCTGGTACTTTCTTAAAGAAAGGGAGGGAACAATTGCCTCTCCTAACTCCTCTCATGGAAAATATTAGTATTAAATAACGGCATGCCTCTGGAACATTTTGAATACTTAGAATGAAAATGATTTATTCATAAAAAATCGGAGGCCTAAAATAGCGAACTTTTATTTTGCCAGTATGCAAGGAGTCGTATTTATTAAGCCAATTTCAGATTAATTATGCTTTTTGTATTATCTTTTATTTCCTAATTGCTATAGAATCAATGCTTTGATTTTTATTGAAAATGCACAAATTATGTTTATTTTATACATTCTTCTAGTGTTTTAAAACAAATTCTATTTAAAATAAAAGCTGTTGTGTGGAAAAAACACACACTATGATCAATAACGAATTGCAAGAATTATTTGTTTTTTGAATTTATGTGAAATGATGAGGAAAGATAGGAACGCCCGAAACTAAAATTGTTGGAAAGACAAAAATTCTCAAATTGGGAAACAAAACTTGTAAAAAATAAAACTTGAATTTTACCCAATAATACGAGCAAGCAGACATATCACGCACACATAACGTGAGGGGGAACACTGAACATCGTTAAAAATGCTGAAAGAAAGAAAAAAGAAAAAAAAAAGGTTGCTACATTGTATGCAAATGTTTTGAATAAATAAATCAAAATTTTTGGAGTAAGGACATTTTGGGAGGTCACAATGACCTCCCATCAGAGCTACCTCTAGGGGGGCGCAATTTTTCAAGTTCGCCACGGGCGCTAGACCCCCTAGCTACGCTACTGACTACAGGGTGTGGAAGGAACAACTCACATTTCAGAAGTGAATAACAAAGCAATAACAAAAGCTTATTGGAAAATTATTTTTAATAATCAACAGTTTTATAATTTTATTACATACGCTTAATTACATCGTTTTGAAAATAAAGAAGCCCGGACTCCCATATTTTTATCCAATGCACCTATCAAGCCTCTCCCTGAAGTTATGATTACCTTAATCGATTCAAATAAAAATGCTTCGATTTCATGGCCAATGACAGGTTTCAGTTCTTGTAATATTTTTGCTTCACGGTGTTGAACTTGAGCATAAAATACCCCCCCCCCCCTCCAAAAAAAGAAAAAATCGCATCATCAGTGTGATGGAGTAGACAATAACAGAACTAAAGGCAGATGTAATTTCGATGAAGCTGAACATGCCAACAAATTAGTAGCCAGAGTAAATTTAGTAAACCAGCGAGAGGCCGCAGCTAGTTCTGCCTTAGCCCAGGCTTAAAGGTGGCAACTCACTGCTTAAATATCTAATACATTTTGAGGCAAAATTTATTTTTCCAAAACAAATTTAATTCCAGGTTTTTTTCTTTACTACCCCCTCCCTCGAACAGCTGGTCTTACAACACTACATCCCAGAAATGCCTCGTGCGCTCGTGGCAACACATATTTTAATTTTAAAACATTCCATTTCGTGTCTATGAGTGACATCAAAATCTCAATTTGAAACCAAGGTGTCGAAATAATTTGACATTTAACAGCACAGTTGAAGTGATGTTGAAATCGTGTTTATGTTTCAAGTAAAACAAAATTTAGCCGTGAAAACTTTAACGAGGAACGAATAATAGTTATGTCCGATTATTCTTCTCAGAGGCTAACTAACACGTTAGTAACTTAATTTATATGTGTTATGTAGTAGAAAAAGCACCTTGCATTTGCTTGGGGAAACCATTTCTATAGTATTTTATGCGTAGCATGCAATTTACTGTTACGTCAATGAACCCTATATTTTTTTTTTCTTAAGAGCAGTTGCTCAAAATCAAGGTACGTAATTTCCTGATATAATTCAACCGCGACGAGATGGCCGGTGTCAATCAAATGAGAAAACGAGTCCATTCTTTAAAATAGGTATTAAAATAGGTAGTATTTCTACCCATTCAAATTCCCCCATCAATTGTGAATCCCATTCCTCAATTTTCATCTGCGTATCACCCCTTCCTAAAAATGAACAATCCTGAAAAAAGGAGGAGTCATAGGCCATCTCTGCGAAGTTGAATTATATTTTATGTTCGTATTTGGACCTTATATATTTGTTTCATATTTTAAGAATTGTAAAAAGTTAAAAATTGATAACATTGCAATTTTTATGTAAGAGTATGTGTGTGTGCACATTTTATCTTAAGCCAATTTCAATGACAATTTAAATTTCTAAATCGTCAAAAATTCAATAGCTCGGTAAGATATTCGTTTCCTTATAAAGACTCACTAATGTCGTTTCTTTTAGATTTCCTGAAAAAAATAGGGAGATGTAGTCAAAGACAAGATAATAGACTAATTGGGTCAGGTTAATGTTAAGGATTTAATGATTAGCCTTAATTATATTCGACCAACAATGTCTTTTCAACTCGTTTCTGTTATTCAAATAACCAGCAATTTCAAAAAAAAAAACCTCATTGTATGCTACTTGGAGATGTACTTTCATAAACAAGTTCTTTAAGATAGTTTAATTTTGTTTTGTTTTTTTTTATCTTCAGGAACGCCGCCTTTCCAGAAGCAACTCTCGAGATCAGTTCAGCATAGCCACGAGCCCCAGTTCCGTGGATCACAACATGAATGAAATGCAAGCCTTGGTGGCTTCCATCACATCTCTCCCCTTGTGTCTGGTCTTGCCCAGAGACAGCAGTCCAAGGAAAGATTCGGAGACGAACGGCGAAGGGATCTGCCAGAGGAAGGACTCCCTGGCAGACATAGACTTCATCTCCAGCGATCCGGCATCTCAGGAACTGGCCGTACAGTCGGACGTCGTGGCGTCGCGACTCCAGACGTACGACTCTGCAGCCGGAATAGACCTGCACAGCGTCAT
Source organism: Uloborus plumipes (assembly GCA_038373865.1). Lineage (NCBI taxonomy): Eukaryota > Metazoa > Arthropoda > Arachnida > Araneae > Uloboridae > Uloborus > Uloborus plumipes. The sequence goes on from JAXGGA010003394.1 coordinate 83,610, forward strand.
GTCCCTGGAGCTCCTGGAGGAGGTGGACGAGAACGAGAGCAGTGACGTCGTGAGTCGAGTCACCGAGATGAGCAGGATTGTGAACGACGCGCAGCTGTATTTGCAGAGCGACGAAACGGAACAGCCACCACGCGATCTCGGGCTCAAGTCGAACGATTCGCTGCTCTTCATTCCCCGCCACGAGGAATATAACACTCTCCCCTCCGAGAGCGAGGCAGAAAGCACGCCGACCAACAGTCCGACCCACGCGAACATGCTGTCCACGGACGATCCCGAAGACAACCTCAAGAAGATGTGCTCCAGCTTTGGCCTGCACAGCCCGCACCTGTTGATAGATCAGGAGTCAGACGACATCGAAGAATTGCTGAGGCAGCTCCAGACGTCCACGTCTCTGCCGTTCGAGGAGAACACTTTGTGTCTGGATCCGGATATCATCGACTTGACCATCATCCCGCCACCCTCGGATGATGACGTTGATTTCTGTTGCGTCACTCCCGATGATAACAAGTGTTTTCTTGATCAGGAGACGGGACAGAGGAGGGATATTTATGACATTCAAAACGAAAAAGGAGGTATGTTTTCAATTTATAATGTATCTTTCAATGTATAATGTTCTACTTCATGATATGCATTTAAGTAGTTGCCTATGTTATTTCAAAATCTTAACGTTATACTGTTTGACGTTATTTTAAAAAACTTCCTTATTAATTTTAATGAAATGTAATTGACGTCATCAAGAGCCTAGAACTGTTGGAGAAGAAAGGAAGTGCTCTTTCTCGCAATAATCGATTATGTACTCTATTTTTATAGATCAACCTGCTGAGGAACAGGAAGAGGAACCTGATGGCATCGTCTTCTCTGCCTCAACGGAGCAGACCTCTACATCTGAAGCAGGCGAGGACGATCTCTCGGCCTATATCATCCCCCCGCCACCCCCTAGTTCCACCAGGGCAGTGGAGGAACAGAACAGGGTCCTTGCCAGGTTCCGCCAGGCTGCAGAGGAGATAAGGCGTATGATGGCCCACGACGGAGCTCGCTACAACGACTCCATCAATTCGGTCAGCAAGTTCTGCACCATACCTCGTCGAACCGGTGTGCCGCAGGTGGTTGACCACTCGTCCGATCGCCCCTCCCTGGCCTCACTGGTCACGCCGGTCAGAGAGAACAAGCCGGTCCATGAAAGGTTCGGGGAGGATCCGGACGCAGTGCAGAATGGTCAGTCTGAGGACAAGGACAAATCCTGGAGGCCTCAGCCGCCACCGAGGGTGAAGCGGAATTCGATTATTCCCGATGTCAGCAGCAATGACCACCCTGTGCACTTTCTGGAATCCCAGGCGGAGTCGCCTAGCGACTCGTCATACTCAGGAATACATGGAGAACAAGTTTCTTCTAAGTCCTCATCTTCCTCAAACACACCAAAAGAAAAGACTAGTCAGGTACAACCTTTAATGTTACCTTTTAAAACGTTTACATTTGTATTTTAAATATTTATTAAGGGTGGGCGGTGTAGAGATTTAAACATCCTGATGCATCGCCCTCGCCAACCTTACATCGCGATGGGTGCAAATTTGCAGCTTTTTTTGCTTGCATCATACTCATTAAAAAATTTAAATGTGTCGAGCATTATTTTAAAAGTAATTTATTTGAAAGCTTAGTTATATTTTTTAACTATTTTTTTATGACACTTATATGGTACCTAAAAACAAAGGCTATTAAATGTGTGCATCTCTAAAATGCACTTGCGGCTCCGGCAAACTCGACACTTCCAAGTCAAAGAATAATCGTGGAAAAGGGAATTTCTAAAAGGTATTTTGTCACTAACAACCCTGAAAAGACTTTCAATGGACCAAAATCAAGGCATTCCACCAAGAAGTAATATGCGACTGGATCTTACAAAGCTGAACTTTGATGCCAAGAGATATCATTTCATAAAGTTTTAAAAAGTATGAGGCTCCCAAAAAAATACCGCACAAGAAGAGTTGAGTGTAGTCATGTACCCGCGTGAGCAGCAATGCTTCTTACATGAGTAGATTTTCAGGCATTTTCTCGGCACATACAAAAGTATAGTAAACATAAAGAATGCTAATGTAAACTAAGGCGATGTTTCTGTCAACGACTAAGATTTTGATGGAAAAAAAAATTAAACGGAACGTGTAAGAGGAACTTTAAAACAAGATAGTGCTTTGAGTGAGCAGAAAATTGGAAATGCTTATTTAAAATGTAACTTCTAGTTGCCAGCCGATGTAGGAAACTTTTATATAGAATATTTCTTCGAATACTGACAATTCTAAGGCTAATTGTATGGTAAGCTTCAAAACATCGACACAAAATCAAAAATGTAATTTTTTTGTCACTTCCAATCAGTCGGAAACCTGACAATATGTTGTCAAGTCATCGGCAAATGTTGGCAACCTAAAGCTTGGCGATCTATTGCCAAGTGATCGCTTAATTATGACAATCTGCATTAGAAACATCGAAATGCAATCAAAAAGGAAGGTGTACAGCACAAAAGGTGTACAGCACCGTGCTAAGCACAAAAATCGTATCTGCACTTTTCAATAAAATTGAGGTATCGCCACCAGGTGGCTCTTTGGGACGTATTTTACCTTAATACAAAATTATATGGCCATTTGAGAATGGGAAATATTTTTTTGAAAATTCTGAAAAAGTTTCACATGAATCAAATACATGGTGGCGCAAAACTTTAAAGAGTTTTATCTCAGTTTGAGCTCGACTGCAGATACCACTTTAACGCTTACCACAGCAGTACAACTAAAAGACACCACAAAAAACCCTACGAAATTTCTACCTTCTACGGCATACCGTTTCAGAGCTATGCGAGATAGGTACATACGTACGTCACGAAAAAACTTTTGTAAATGAACTCTGGGATGATCAAAAAGGATGTTTCAGCCGTCCTAACGTTCTTTTAGGTACGTATGCGCATGCGGACAGCCTGAAAAAAAAGTTCTCAACATTCATTAAGGATTGAAAAAAATGGAAATTTAGACTAAAATTTGAGTTGATGTTTTTTTTCTTTTTTTTTGCAATTACAATATTTCCTTCGCTATGTTTAAGTGAAGCTAAAGCGTTTCTTTGCAATGCGACCCGAAATTCATCAGATATTGATGCAGATAAGATAGCATTTGTAACAATACTCATGGTGAAACTGACTTGTTATGATGAACTTATGCTTAAATTTTACTAGTACCGAATTTTCCTGCGTATTATTTGTTTAAAAAGTAAAATTAAGTAGTGCAGCAGCTCATTTAGCATTGCGAGAGGCAGCCAAATAAGGAAAAGTGTTCCCGCCAGTTGGCGAGAGGACAAAAGGTGTAACCCCAAATTTGGATTATATAGGAAAGGAGAATTTTCGCGTTCACTTGTCCTGAATTGCATCTCGGGCAATCGCCGATGCACGGCTTGCGGCCCTGGTTCCTCAATTATTATGTTTTTAACTATTGATTTTAAAGTTTACTACATTCTATGAGTTTAAGAGTTTTAATAAATGTTTTATATTTTTACTGCTGTATTTAATGAAGTTGCAACAGTAGATACGGATTATCTGTGCTTTTTTTCCTCTCAACCCAACCTGTCTTCATTGTCTGTAATGTTGTTTATTTTACATAGTCTGAACCTGTAGCGTTGTTTATTTCGCTCCAGCTATGTAAAATAAACAACATTACAGACCACGAAGTCGTCAATTGCTCTACACTCACTACGTTGTTTGCTCCTTTGTCTTAATTAACTCATTGTCTCAAACTTATTAGCGCACAAAATCAAGATTTCAAGAACAAAACTTTACCTTTTAGAAAAATTTCAAGTTTAAGAATTATTCCTTCACGTTAATTTAGTCGCTAATATCTTATGTCACATCAAAATCATCTTCGTTTTTTGCTATCTCATTATCCGCAGATTAGGGGTGCCCACTGAGGGGGATTATGGCGCAAGTTGCGCCATTAAAATTTTTGGGGGGTTTTTTTCAAAACTAATTTATTTATTTATTTAAATTATTTATTAATTTATTTTTTAAATAAAATTATTTGCTAATTTTTTAATGTAAATTATTTATTAATTTATTTTTTTAACTTAAGTTATTTCTTTTTTTATTTATTTATTTATTTTGTGTGTGTATGTGTGTGCTTGGAATCTCTGAAAGGGAAAAAAAGCGATTCTATTCTTCGCATAATTAGTACTTTGAAAGTATTAATAATATACAAAAAAAAAAAATAAGATTCAATTAAAAAAAATAAAAATATTTAAAAATATAAACAAATATTATTTAAAAAAATAAACAAGTAACATTTAAAATGCAACTAAATAATATTTAAAAAATAAATAAAATAAAAAAGAGGGATAAAATCCCAACAGGGTTCTGAAAAAATTTGGGGTGGAATTTGCGCCATTGAGCTTGGGGGGGGGGGGGCGATGGGCACCCCTACCGCGGATTATACGAAGATTTTGTTATCCTTTTGCCCGATTTTAGGGTTTGCGCATTATGTACCGCAGCAGACAATACGCAGGAAAATATGGTAATTTTGAGAATTTCTAAAATATCATTGCAACAATTTTCATTTACCTAAAAGACAGGAAATCCATTCTGTTTTCTTCCAATTGACATTATTTTTTCTTAAAGAACTCATAAGCCACCACCTTCCAGTCGTTTAAGAAGTTGCAAGTTTGTTATGAAAATATTTCGGATACCAAAATCGTTCCGGACATCAATCGCAACTGTGTTTTGTTTTGAAAAATGGGAAAAAATAAAAATGGAATTTTTTTTACACCTTTTTATCGTATCAAGGCGCGGTACTTATTTCATTATTTTTCTCATCCATTTATCATTGTATGAATTCAAATTAAAAAAATATTTTTAATATTAATATTTGGTGTGTCTACATAATGATAATCTTAAAGGTGTTGTCTACAACTGCTTGTAAACATTATTTTCTTTTTTTTACAGAATATTTCACACTCAAATGGACATATTCAAACAGGCCCCGATGCACACGGATTTTCCACCAAACATTGTGCAACGTTAGAGAACGGTGACGACAAACTTAATCACTCTCATCTGTACAGTGACGTCTCGCACAAGACGATGAATGGACACGACAGTGACTTTTACGTCAACGGTGAATACAACGGCTACGAGTCCAGTGAATTCCACGCGTTCCAAGCTGGTGAGGAATGTCAAGTGTGCGTGAATGGTGGGAAAAACGGCGTTGTCAATGGCTGTGCCTGCAAGAAAATCAATCGCCTTCTGTCCTATCATTACTCCTTACCGAGGAAAGCATTTTCTGGAAGGCTCCAGCCGGTGAATGGTGAAATAACAGAGAACGGTTTTGCCCGAAACTCAGTTTTTCAGTCCGCCCAGCAGGAGATAGCTGGCATGATTGAGAATCTGGACTTGGCGTGCAGTGCACGTCTTCAGGAGTGTTCCGAATGTCTTCCAAAGACACAACCTGGTGACACAAAGCTGGAAAAGGTTCAGGACACTCTGATGTACGAGTCTAGGCAGTTTGTGACGGCATCGAAACTGTTTGTGAAAAGCATAACGGAATCTTCCGATAAGATGGAAGAGAATTTGACTGCTTGTTTGGGGCTGCTCGACCGCATTTTTGCGGTCAGTGAACTGGTTGTCACTGAAATGACTATACCATCCCAGATCAACAGTTTGGTGGAGAAACTCAAGGAAATGGCAGTGGCGTATTCCAAAACTGTGCAAGCAGCGCAGTCCGCTGCTTCGGGCGAAATTCCAAATTCGAACATGGCTGGTCTGATGCACCAGGCGACTTCTCTAGCCACTTCTCTAACGATATTAATGAGAACTTTGCGAACCTTTAGTAATCCTTGAGATTCAGTCTAAGTCATATTTTCTTCTAGCTGAGCTACTTTAATAACGGCATCACTTTTGGGGACAATAACTGTTCCCTGTATGCAAATTATGAATATTGTACAGACCTCAACTTGTTTAAGAGCTGTGTGTATGTCTTGCTTGTAGTACGAAAGTTAGGTGTGTGTATTATTGAAACGTTTAAAAATATTTTCCTACTTTGACTGAAGAACCTCAAAAAAAAAAATCTATTTCTATTAAAATTGACAAGAGGGTCAAAATATACCACTCCATGTTTTAAATTATGTTGGTACTTTTGATCACAAACAAAATGCTTTTAGTATTATTAAGTAAAAGCACTGCAATTTTAAAACATTGAATTAAATAACGAGCTTTTACTTCCCTTGATACATTGAATCAGAGAAATAACACAACTTCCACGAAGTTCTCAACTCTTTGAATACGCGAAATTTGAAATGTAAACAGTTAAACACACAGATCAATAGTACAGTGTAACTCTGATAAGATAAAGCATGACCTTGAAAATGTTTCGTTCTTTTTTCGGGGGGAGGGACTTGTACTGTAATAGGAAGAGGTGATTAGAGTTGAGGCGAGTTGGATCACATTCTTAGTAAAACTACAAAAGGTGCTCCCACTCATCTGTTCTAATAACACTTCCTCTTTACATTGAACTCCCAAAAAGAAATTATTCTCAAGGTCATGCTTCATCGCAGCAGACCCATATTATACCTTTAAAAAATCTAAATATTTTATGCACACAAAGTAATTTTAAAGAAATTCATTTTGAACTCAAAAATGTTTAAACTTACATACATACTTTTCAGGTCAGTAAAAATAAGCATTGTATGCCATTATTTTGTGGCCTTGATCTTCATGATGGAGCTATTTTATATATATATATCAGTAATTGGATAATTACAAGGTCCACAAATGTTTCAAGTAACTAATTAATTCTTAACTCTTCTTTGTAAAATTTGTAGCACAGTATTGAATGAGTAAACTTATCTTCAATTAATGCATGAAACATGGTAAATACATAGAATCTTCTATAGATGAAAATTACTTATTTCATAGAGTGCAATATTTTCATTAGTTTTTAATGTTTTTTTAAATAAGTAGTAATTTTAGAAGTTGTATGTTTTGGCACGTAAGACTTTCATATCATCAAAATCAGCATGATTTGATTGTTTTTAAATAGCAATTTATAAAAATAAGTGTTCCTTTCTGGTTAGTAATGCATTAATTTAATTTTTAAAATGTACAATTTTATGGATCTTTTTTTGTAAAACTCACAATGTATAGTTGGCAGGTTGATGAACCAATCATTTTCATTAATTTTGATCTTGTGCTTCAATTTTAAACAAAACATTAATAAAGAAACTGAATGGTACATAACCTATCAGTTTAATGTTAAAGAATCCAGCTATTCTGACTTGAGGAGCTATTGAAAGTTGTTTAACGCTTGATATTTTAACAGATTTCATAAAGACTTTGTCTAGGTTCAAAGAAAAATAAGTTTGAAGTTAAAACTTCATATAACTGACATCAAAAAACTTTATATTTCTGAAATTAATCGAATAATTTTTACATTTGAAATTTTTTTCATAGTTGACTTTGAGAGGGAGTAGGGCACTCGTTTGAAAGTTTCCAAAGCGTATAATTATGAAGTTAAAAAGAAAGTTTCAAAAATTTTATTAAACACTCATTTCATTGAGAACTGTCCCTTGCAATGAAGCGGAGTTGAAAGAGGACACTTCTTCACTAGGGGTGAGGATTGATTAATAGCAGACTACTTAAGCTGAGATACTGGCTAGTGATAAATTTTGCATTTGACAAGGATTAACAATCTATCCTATGGTTATTTTAAAGGATAAAATATATTTTGAGAAATACAAGGTGTTTAAAATTAAAATAACCTTATTTTTGCCCTGGAGGTAACCGCCCCATGTAACCCGGAGGAGGACCGCCCTGGAGGTAAAAAAAATTAAACCAGTATTTTCTTATAGCATAGCTCTTTTTCTCTTTGTCTATATAAGACATATAACAAGTTTCAGTAGCATACATTTATTAAAACTAAATGGGGTAAACTTTAAATGAAGATTATGATAAGGAACGATCAGGTGTAGCCTGCAAACTGTAAACTATATTATACTAAACATAACTGTATTGTATAATATATTCATTTTAATATGTTAACATGTATTGAAGTGCATTTCTTGAAACAGAAATTAGATTTGTTTGACTACTGTACACGTGCTGCTCTTGAAATCTGTACACATTTAATCTATTTTAAAAATAACCTTTGCTTTGTACCAAAGAAAATACCTATATATTTATATCTCACCAAGCGTCTGACTTGGTCATATGAAGCAGATTTTAGTTTTCCTGCATTTGCTTTGCTAAATTTGCCACTTTTCAGCAAATTAACAGAATTTCTGACATTTATCTATTTTTGTTAAGGAAAAATATAATTCCATTTTTGAGTCACTAAAAATACAAAGTTTGTTTTTCATTGAAGAGTTTTTCTTTTTTAATCTATTTAATTTACAGGGGAAAATAAAGCAGACTCAGAAAAATAACCTTTGAAAATATAGGCAAAACACGAGAATCAATAAAACTTACAAGTGGAAAAGAATGCCTAAGCACAGGTAGTGCAAATGCTCTATATTTATCAAGCCCATACATATAGGTCAGTATTTATGTAATAAAATTAGAAACGCGATATGAAAACTGAAAGATTTTATTGTGATTTAGCAATTTTGAAAAACATACCAGATGCTGTAAATATCACCACTTTAATGGGGAATAGCCTTAAAAGTAATGAGGTAAGTCAATGTTTTGTACAATGTTATAACTAGGACATTAGTGCATTGTGAAAATATAAATGAATATTTGTTGATGTAAGAAGGAAATTTACGGTCATTTTAGTGTGATTCTGTGTTGATTAAAAACATGTACAAGAAAATTTTTAATCTGGAATGTAAAGAATATGAATTTGTGACTTTAAATAAATTTTTAAATGTGTGTAAAAGACTTAGAATTAATGAATAATGAAATACATGAAAGATGCAATTTTTTTTAAGTTTTACTATTGGGGGGAGGGAGGAATGCAGAAGTGAGGTAAATGATTCAGTTTGAAGCAGTTAAAAAAGAATATTTTTTGCTCTTATTTTGCTATAGTTTTATATTTAATGTGTTTAATATTACACATGCATGCTAAAATTTTCTCTGAGAATATGGAAATAATGGAATTGAATAAACTCTAAGCATATTTTTGAATAAATCGTTAGTTCAAATATAAAAGAAATATTTAGTAAGTTTGTCACAAAAACAATCATAAATAGCAGACTGGCATTTGTGTTATTTCATCAGAATCTTTAACATGACACAAATATTATATGAATAGTATTTTTTAAACATTTAATACTTGTTAAATTAAAAAGCTTTTTATCATAATTGGAAAAAGTGATAGAATTTAATTAGCATAATAAAACATCAATATTTCAAAAAGAAAAATAACAAAGGATAACTTTGAATACTATTTCAAACAATGAGGAGCAAAACTTCTAACTTACAATATTCCAAATCTGTAAGTTGTTTTTCTTCCCAATATACACCAACTTTGTCGTATCAAAACAATTCAAAGTGTAATCAATAACTTACGATAACTGGAGTTAAAGTATCTAATAAATATCTTTATTGCCATATACATATACATAAGAAAAGCATTTGTACAAATTTGCGAAGATAAAATATGAAATTGAATAATGAAGAGGTGTTGCACAAGCAATTACTAAGACTGTAAAGTTTCCTCGTGAGACAACTTTCTTAAGACTTTAGCTAAGACAAAGAACAGTTCTTGTCCCTACTGCTGCTCTGGGCCTAGAGTTAAAAAAGACCGTACTAACTTAATATTTTAATTGCTATAACATTTCAAATAAAATGACATTTTCTAGCAGATGGATTTTTTGAACACTTTTCTAATATGTTGGTGACTGAATTTTTGATAATATATTGAATGTTGGAGGAAGATTTATGAATGCAGATCTCTCAAACATTCAATAAAATAGGCAGAGCAAAAACCAAACAATTGTTTCAGATTAAATAGTTGCTCTTTTTCCTCTTTACAAAAATTTTTAATTTTGAAATTTTAGAAAACAAGACTCTAAAAGAAAATAATTAACCTCAATAATAAACTAAATTCAAAATAACTTTCTAGTATAGTAAATGCATCTATCTATTCTATGGCTGTATTTAAGCCTGACACACAATTATTTGTTTTTTAAGTCTTGTGTTATTGATATGTGAGCAATTTTTTTTTTTATTTAATATCTTCACTTACCACTGGAGACGTTCATTAAAAAAATTTATTAATTTTCTAGTTTTTTCAATGCTTTTCTTTAAGTATTTAAAAAAAAAATACTAATACTTAGTTCCAATAGTGGCAAATACTTGCCATACAGTATCCTTTGAGCGTGTCAAACACTTTGACACTTATGACTAAGGATTCTAATTATTTATTTTTAGAAAACTATTAAAATAAATGATTAAATTAACAAAATTTGTATAATAAACAGCCCTGAGGTAAATAAAGCCATTAGCCCACATCAATAACAATTTATGTCGCAACTTTAAGCTTTATTGGACCTACAGATTATTTCCTTTTTTTTTTTTTTTGAAAGAAAAAGCACTGATAAAATTAACAAATTTTGTTTAATGAACAGCCCTAGAGGCAACTGAAGATATTAACTCAGATTTTTTTTTTCACCCATACTAACAATAGCATAGGGCAACTTTTCCAGAAAATAAACAAAGAATGAAGAAACAAATCATAACCTAGCAAAAAGCAACCCTGTTTCTTGTTCAGTTGCAGGTGGGAAATTATTTTCTTTATTTGTTGAGAATAAAGTAAATGGTATGTTTAGAACTCCCTTTGATTAAACTACTGTTGTAAGGTCGAATCAGATATTTGAATGTTTTGGTATTTGCTTTTGAATTGCAATACTCAAAGGCCTTATATTGATGATCAATGGTGTTTTAATCCAGAATGTTATATCTTCACATGATAAGCATTTAGAAAACGCAGATCCGAAGCATCCCTCAAGCATTAATTTTATAGATTTTAAAAATCGGGACAATTCCACTTTAACAAAAAACATCAACTGTTGCATAAAACAACATGCAAAGACTCCAAATTTGTTAGATCCCTGTTTCATTCATGAGTTTCATGTTAATGAACTTTATGATGCACACAAACTACAAAATGCAATTAGTTATTCATCATGAGTTTCATGTTAATGAACTTTATGATGCACACAAACTACAAAATGCAATTGAATTTTAATGATTTCCAAAAACAGTATTTGATTTTTTAGCTCTATACCGAACATATTTTACGAGATATGTCTGTTATAGAAAAAACAATATTATTTAAATATTTTTTTCTGGAAATCTTCAAAGTTTAACTACATTATAGAAGTACAGACTTGGTTCTTCATCAAGTTTTTGAAACAAAAATTTAACATTTCTAGACTTTGTAAGCTGTTTTGTGAAAAGCTGATACATCTGTTACCGTGGATATGCTATCATCAATTCGAATTAACCCATTAATGCCTAGCGTCCCTTTTTAGGGACGGTCCAAAAAAGGGCCTGAATTTTCCCAAAATGAACATTTCAACCAAATAATAGTGTTCAATTAGTACCATGGTATTGTTTTAATTCGTTCAAAACAGATTGCAGCACATAACCATTGTAAAATGTGTTTTGTAACATTTTTAATATGATCTTTATCAAAAATGACATTGTTCACAATCTCAAGAAGAAAAGCTAAGTTTTAAAAGTTATTCCCAACTTCCCAGTTTATGTTAATTGCTGATTTTATTTCTTCTTATAAAATGTCTTTTGAAATATTATATCGTAATCAGAAACAAAATTTAGTAAAAAAAGTATGTACCCTCTGGGGTCTATCGTAACTTTCAAGGGACGATTTTTCTTTCCTTAATAAAACAATTATTTTTACATAATAGTTTTTTTTATTATTTTTCCTGTCCATTAAACACTGTTTGTAACCAGTATACAAAATATCTTTGGAAAAAAAATGTCACGCATTAATGGGTTAAAAATAGAAAGCAATTTCGCAGAACCCTTTTGTGATCATCATGCATGTAACTCAGGGGTTTAACGGGAACAACATTTAAGAGAATGCTGCCTAAGAAGATTCATTTGACACGTTTCGCTGAATTTTTCTAAATATATTAGGAAAAGTAAAAAATATTACCTGATTAGTTCTTACTCTATCAACGTCACAGTTTGCCAAAGCTTGAGCCAAAAGCCTGTCTTCTTCCTCTTGAACATTTCTGAAAATTTTAAACATACTGGATTAATTATAAACATATTGTAATATCCATACATATTATAACATACTGTAATAAGTACTGTAATTCTAAACATAACATGAGAACGAACGTTTATCGAACACATTATCAATGCAACTCATACAGTTACACCACGTTACGACAAACTCCAAAGGATCACAACTTTTGTTCATTGTAATGGAATTCAGCTAGTTACATTTAGTCTGCTTTATTTATTACCAAACAAGTTACCCGCAAGCCCATTGTTGTTGCAGTCACTTTCAGTGGTTATTTTTTACTGAATACAAAATAAGGCAAATATAACACTTCATCATAAGTTTACCAAACACCAGCCCAATAATTCAACCCCTCAGCAATCTTATTAGTTTCAAGAAATCAGTAATAAAAGTGACCTTTTGAAAAATTGTATTTAAACAATCAATAAAAAGACAGTAAAAACGACAACTAATTATAGGCACAAATTCATCTTATGGACATTTTAGTGTTTTGTTTCTTGCATTAACAAGGACTTTTTTTTTACTAGTTCTTGAAGTTTTAGATTATATGTCTGAGTGATTCATCATTTTGAAAAGTTCTTAAAAAACTCAAGAAAATGTTTTCTAAAGACATGTTACAGCAAATTTTAATTTTAAAAGCAGCCCCAGAGTTACATATAAAACAGACAAAATAATTGATCAAGAACTGCAAGGTGGTTAACTGTCTGGTTATGAATAAGATTGGAATCACTTCTAAATATTTCATTGATATAGAGAATGTTTGAAAAATACAGTTGAAGAAATTAGTTCTGCTTACATTTTCTACAAATCTACCCTTTTAGCAGGTCATTAATTAAATTCATAATAAATGATAACAGCTAAATTGAAAACATTTTTCTCAGAAGTCTAATACGTATAATGCACAAATTCCAATGTCTATAAAACAAAAACACTATAACTTGAAGCACTAGCGCCATGGGTGCAAGTTTGGCCATGCTTCCAAGACGGAAAATATTTGAGACCCCCCCCCCCCCACACACATTCATGCTCAAGGGAGGGGGGACAAATACTTATTGATTTTACTGTGTCAAAACTGGGGGTTTAGTACTCATTTTATTTTTAGTAGTAAGACCCTAGTTTAAAGTATATTCAAGCAAAAATTGGGGTGGGGGGGGGGGGAGATTTTCGAAGTTTGAGTTCTAAAAACCTCATTTTAGACGCTCTTTGGTGATATCAGAATGAGGTGTGGCTTATTTAAAGATCATGTGAATGTAGGTACTCTTCCTGCGCAGTTTTTAAAAATTGAAGTTATCAAATCGAAATTTTATACGATCTCCGATAATGTTAGGAAAGGAAGGTTCTGAAGTAGTAACCTTGGTAGTTTTTCTAGATCACAGCTGTACTAACAAAATTGTAGTACATATTTGATAACGTCAGGGGAATGAAGTGTTCAGAGGTTTTTCCACTCCTTAAAATTGCAGTTTAAAAAATAGTTTAAAACTTTTTAGTGCTGTTATGAAAAAGGAGATTCGTAGGCACTCGCCCAAATTTTTTTTGAAAATGATGACTTAAAAAGCGATTGCAGGATATATCTGGTAACGTTAAGGAAAGGAATAAATCTCAGAAACGTATCCTCAGGGATCAAAAAAAGGACCAAAATCAAAATATATTAGTTTTTCGATAATATTAGAGTAAGAGTTTTATTTAATTATTTTTTTAGGGATCAGATTCTTGAAATTTGTTCAAATTTAATTGAAAAAGCACAAAATTAAGAATGATAGAAAAGAATGAATGCAAAGGGTTGATTTAAATATTATATACTTAAATATGACATTTAACTAACAATGAAACTATGATTACAAAAATTTTGGTTTAAAAATGATGAAAAAAAGTTATGAGTTTTGGTAACTCACATTTCCCGACTAATGCATAACTTTGCTGCCTAAATTCCTAAAGTTCGATTGCCATCTGAAATATCTGTGATCAATTTTTAAGGGGTGGGGATATTTATGCTCCAGCTAAACTCAACTCGGATGCAGCTGCATTGAAATTCCCGAAGGTGTGTGGGAAAATGACGATCGTGCAAGTCTTCTTTTGTGAAATATGAAACATAAGATAAGTAAAAAATAATGGCAAGCACAAAATTAGAGATATTCCATGGGGTGGAATAACACAGAAAACCAAAGTGGGGAACTGTTACTGAGGCGGATGCAATCTGATTTCGAAATGCGGAAAGAATCGAGTCTGATGGGTAAAGACGTGAAAAACAACCTAAATGTTAACTTTACGCCAAACCTGTAAACATTGACAAGTTTGAGGGTGTCTTAGAGAAATCCAACTTTATGTTTCGTTTATTTTTTTGTCTTTGGAAAAAAAAAACTGAAGGAATGAGATCGGTTTTTTTCCGTCCCGATATCAGTCTCGGCGATTTCGTCAAGACGGAAATCCGTCCTGAGACGGAAGGTCTTGCACCCATGACTAGCGCAGCCAGAATTATCTTCTAGAGGAGTTTTTCGATCAAAAAAGCCATTTTAAATTGGCAATAAAGCCTGGGGGATGCTTTTACCTCAGCCCCCTCACTGCGCCACAACTTGAAGCATTTTTTTTTTAATTCAATAAATTTCAATAAATGAATTTAGCATAGCACCGACATACTTAAACAAATTACAGATACACACATACTTTAAAGAATCTCTCAAAAAGCATTGAATGAAAATAGAACTATTAAATGAAAGTTTTCATTCACCCCTTAGTTTCCAGGGTGAAAGGAAATGTAAAAGTTGCTAATAAACAGTCATAGGAGTCATTCCACGTCAACTGGACCAATTTTTCAAATCGTCCCCACTCGACCATCTTCGATTTGGATTTGATTTTACAGAGGTGTAGACATGCCTATGAAACTAACCTGTGCAAATTTTTAGCTTTCAAGATCCAAATCTGGAGGAGCTAGGATCCCGCAAAAAATGTGGCCCAAAATGGCGGATGAACTTCGTGAAACAAGTTGCAATGTTTAGGTCAAGGTTGCAGAAAATTTTATCACAGTGGAAGCCTAATTTTTTTTTGGAGCTTAAAGTACTTTTGGTTGTCAACACTCTCCAGTATATTCTTTGAGATTGCGCTTATTAGATTTTGTGTAGCATGTGCCTAAACTTGCGAAAAAACGCGGTGGTCAATTTTTTTCCTGGATTTCAGGGTGTCATAAATTTTTAACCAAAAAACTTCAAAGGTTTATACTTCGTAGTTTTATTGTCCAAATACTTGTTTTTAATGTTTTACAGCTACAGAGCTTAAATATTGTATTTGTAAAAGATATTGGCACCCTAAGTGTCGATGAAAACGCTTCTTTTGAAAAATCGCCTGTTTTCAACTCACTATATCTCAGGTTTGTCACCTAAGACCATTTTTTCTTTGGCACCATTAGAAAGAACAGATTTTTTCCTATCGAAATGAGTTTTTTTTTCGATGGTGTTCTTTCGAATAAGGATGAAAAAATTAGCTTGAAATACTGTCTGTTATGAAGAATTGGCATAATTAGGTTAAGACTGCAGAAAATTTTATCACACTGGGGAACTAATATTTTTGGTATTTAAAGTACTTTTAGTTGTCAATACTCTCCAGTATTTTTTGTGAGATTGAGCTTATTAAACTTTGTGTAGCACGCATGTCAACTTACGAAAAAACGCGGTGGGCAATCTTTTTCCTGGATTCATAAATTTTTAACCAAACAAATTCAAAGGTTCATATTTCGTAGTTCTATTGTCCAAATACTTGTTTTTAATGTTTTACAGCTGCAGAGCTTAAATATTGTATTTGTAAAAGATATTGGCACCCTAAGTGTCTATCAAAATCATTTTAATGGAAAATCGGCTGTTATCAACTCACTGTATCTCAAGTTTGTCACCTTCAACCGTTTTTTCGTTGGCACCATTAGAAAGAACAGATTTTTACCTATCGAAATGAGTTTTTTTTTTCGATGGTGTTCTTTCGAATAAGGAGGAAAAAAAAGCTGGAAGTTTTGTCAGTTGTGAAGAATTGGCATAATTAGGCTATGACTGCAGAATATTTTATTATACACTAGGTGGCCAAAAGTATCCGGACACTTTCAAAAATTCACATTCTTACATATAGCTCGAGAAATAAGTGATCAATTGTTCTTTAACTTTAGTCATACAAAATATAGACTTCACCGAACATTTCCAAGTTGAAATTAAATTACCCTTGCATTTGGGGGACGACAAGAAGGGGGTTGAAAGAAAAACCGCTTTTTGACCATAACTCTTCGAAAATAGCTCGGAATAAGCTATCAATTTCAGTAATTAATTAGCATACTATGTATAATTACTGTACAAATTCAAATGAACGCACCACTCTTACTTCCGAAGATATGAAACATTTTTTAAAAAACGGCAATTTTATTTGAAGGGTTTTTGCTCATAACACGCAGAGTTTTTGATCAAACCTTGTCACAACTTCAGGAAAGATGACAAAATACAAGAGAAAGAACATACTAAAGCGGTAAATAAAAATATTAAAAATTCGATGAGATATGAACGTTAAAAGGAAATAAATTTTCACGGCGCATGCGCGAACGACAGAAATTTATAACTACAAAAATATTGTAGCCTGATTTATACTGCATCTTATAAAAAAAGTTCCAGTTGAAAATCATGAAAAAGATATCAGCGATCTAGTGAGCTGTATTTCATTCAGTCGCAGACAATACATAAATAGTGAGGGGTTGTCCACAAATAGTGCGGTGACAATCGATCATTTTTTTTCAATGTTAAATTGTATACAGTTTGAAAATTTATATTCGGCATAGAAGTCACATTTCGTCTGTTAGGCCAAAAAGACCTTATACGTACGTTTCCAAAAGTATCCGGACACCCTCTGAAACGTTGGTTTTGAAAGACGACGCAATAACCTTTAATTTAAAAATAGCTCTTTGTGGACAGACCCTCACTATTTATGTATTGCCTGCGAATGAATGAAATACAGCTCACTAGATCGCTGATATCTTTTTCATTTTTCATGATATTCAACTGGAACTTTTTTTATAAGATGCAGTATAAATCAGGCTACAATATTTTTGTAGTTATAAATTTCTGTCGTTCGCGCATGCGCCGTGAAAAATTATTTCCTTTTAACATTCATATCTCATCGAATTTTCAATATTTTTATTTACGGTTTTAGTATGTTCTTTCTCTTGTATTTTGTCATCTTTCCTGAAGTTGTGATAAGGTTTGATCAAAAACTCTGCGTGTTATGAGCAAAAACCCTTCAAATAAAATTGCCGTTTTTTAAAAAATGTTTCATATCTTCGGAAGTAAGAGTGGTGCGTTCATTTGAATTTGTACAGTAATTATACATAGTATGCTAATTAATTACTGAAATTGATAGCTTATTCCGAGCTATTTTCGAAGAGTTATGGTCAAAAAGCGGTTTTTCTTTCAACCCCCTTCTTGTCGTCCCCCAAATGCAAGGGTAATTTAATTTCAACTTGGAAATGTTCGGTGAAGCCTATATTTTGTATGACTAAAGTTAAAGAACAATTGATCACTTATTTCTCGAGCTATATGTAAAAATGTGAATTTTTGAAAGTGTCCGGATACTTTTGGCCACCTAGTGTAATAGAAGTTCGAATTTTTAACAACTTAAAGTACATTTAGTTGTTAATAGATTCTAATAATTATGTGATTTCCAGCTCATTAGCTTTTGTGTAGCATACATGAAAATTATTGGCAATTCCTGTTTGAAAAATAGCTTGATTTCAATGAACTGTAACTCAGGTTTGTCACCTTCCATCATCTTTTCGTTAGTACTACTATAAATAACAGATTTTTTCTTATCAGAGTATTTATATAAACAACTAAATGTACTTTAAGTTGTTAAAAATTCGAACTTTTGGTATAATAAAATTTTCTGCAGTCTTAGCCTAATTATGCCAATTCTTCATAACTGACAATACTTCGAGCTATTTTTTTCTTCCTCATTCGAAAGAACACCATCGAAAAAAAAACTCATTTCAATAGGAAAAATCTGTTCTTTCTAATGGTGCCAACAAAAAAACAGTGGAAGGTGACAAACTTGAGATACAGTGAGTTGAAAACAGGCGATTTTTCATTAAAATGATTTTGATAGACACTTTTGACAACAATATCTCTTACAAAATCAATATTTAAGCTCTGCAGCTGTAAAATATTAAAACCAAGTATTTGGACAATAGAACTACGAAACATGAACCTTTGAATTTGTATGGTTAAAAATTTATGAATCCAGGAAAAAGATTGCCTAACGCGTTTTTTTGCAAGTTAACATGCGTGGTACACAAAATTCAATTAGCTCAATCTCACAAAAAATACTGGAGAGTATTGACCACTAAAAGTACTTTAAACTCCAAAAATATTAGTCCCCCAGTGTGATAAAATTTTCTGCAGTCTTAACCTAATTATGCCAATTCTTCATAACAGACAGTATTTCAAGCTAATTTTTTCATCCTTATTCGAAAGAACACCATCGAAAAAAAACTCATTTCGATAGGAAAAAATCTGTTCTTTCTAATGGTGCCAAAGAAAAAATGGTCTTAGGTGACAAACCTGAGATATAGTGAGTTGAAAACAGGCGATTTTTCAAAAGAAGCGTTTTCATCGACACTTAGGGTGCCAATATCTTTTACAAATACAATATTTAAGCTCTGTAGCTGTAAAACATTAAAAACAAGTATTTGGACAATAAAACTACGAAGTATAAACCTTTGAAGTTTTTTTGTTAAAAATTTATGACAACCTGAAATCCAGGGAAAAAATTGCCCACCGCGTTTTTTCGCAAGTTTAGGCACGTGCTACACAAAATCTAATAAGCGCAATCTCAAAGAATATACTGGCGAGTGTTGACAACCAAAAGTACTTTAAGCTCCAAAAAAAATTAGGCTTCCACTGTGATAAAATTTTCTGCAACCTTGACCTAAACATTGCAACTTGTTTCACGAAGTTCATCCGCCATTTTGGGCCACATTTTTTGCGGGATCCTAGCTCCTCCAGATTTGGATCTTGGAAGCTAAAAATTTGCACAGGTTAGTTTCATAGGCATGTCTATACCTCTGTAAAATTTGATCCAAATCGGAGATGGTCGGGTGGGGACCACTAGTCCACTTGACATGGAATGACTCATAGGGTAGTTATTTCATACACAGGGACTTTTAGAGAGTAGTTTGGACACAGCGCACAAATCTTGTGTCTCAATTCATCCACTAGGAAAGGAAAGACTGAAAGTTGAAAAAGTGAAATTTTGTTTCCCTTCACCCCAACTGACCTTATCTATGCAACTTTTAAAAAGTATGTCTTTCTGCTTTATCTTTATGGCATTAATCAGTTTTGACATAATTTATGAAACTGTTGCATTAATTAAAATACATACATATTACTTAGACAAAAACAAATAAAAATAAAGGGATATATAAGTTTAAATATAATAAATTTTGAAAATATATTTAATGTGTTAAATGCTGTTTTTTACTCTTCTTTAAATAATAATGTAAACATCAATTTTAAACCAAAAATGTTGATTTTTGCAACCAAACAAAAAATCTAACCGTCTAAATATAATAAAATAGTAATATATATATATATTTAAATCAAAATGCAATAGCAAAAAATATTACGTTTTTTTTTTTTTTTTTTTGTCTACAAGACCTTGTATTCCCTGTTATCAAC
>JAXGGA010003395.1:0-103518 GCA_038373865.1 Uloborus plumipes
TACACCTCACCAATTTAGTTTAGCCATATCGGTACAGCCGTTCTTGAGTTATAAGTAGTGTAACTAACACGACTTTCTTTTATATATATAGATTTCACAAAAAAGTCAAATAACACTCAACGCACCGCTAACTTACAACCTGTTTACTGCGCACCGGAAGCTGCCAGAACGTGTGCTTTATGTCGCTCAGCCATGGAGGTGTCAAAAAGGCTTAGTAAAAAGGCTTAGTCAATAAGACAGTTTTTCTATTTATGTAACTGACACACATCAATTACAGCCTATGTCCGTCTCCTGGCTCTAAGCTACCTACCCACCAATTTTTAGTTATATCGGTACAGCCGTTCTTGAGTTATAAATAGTGTAACTAACACGACTTTCTTTTATATATATAGATTTTAAATATTATTTTTTAAAAATATTTTTATTTATTTTTTAAAATTATAACTATTATTTTTTTATATATTATTAATTTTTTAGAAGTACTAATTATGCGCAGAATAGAATAGCTTTTTTCCTCTTTCAGACATTTCAAGCACACACACAAACACAAAATAAAAGAATAAATAAATAAATAAATAAACAAACAAATTAATTAATAATAAATAAATAAAAGAAATAATTTGAATAAAAAATAAAGTCATGAATAATTTTTATTTAAAAAAATCAGAAAATAAGTTAAATAAAATAAAAAAATAAATAAATAATTTAAATAAATAAATTAGTTTTAAAAAATCCCCCCCGAAAATTTTGATGGCACAACTTGCGCCATAATCCCCCCCTATGGGCACCCCTGGGGGGGGAATACGAGGTTACGTTACAGTAATTTTTGTGTTGATGTTCGTTGGAGCAAGCTCAACCTTTAGCTTCGCACTTCTTATCATGCACACAGAAGCAAAAATTAATTTGCTGTTCTTTGTCGGACCAGAGTGTTTTGTAACAGAATTATTTTGCACACATTAAGTCTTTGGTTTCCATTTTTTCCCAGTAACGTTCTTATTTATCAAGAGAAATTAATCTCGACAAGTATAATTAATTCTCTTATAAATGACAGTTACGCTCTACTGAAGAATGATGAAAAAAGAGAAAAAAAATGCAGCAGACAACTTGTTTTATTCTGAAATTTATTTTGCCCCTCATTTGTAAAAAAGAAAAAAATAATAAGAACATTCTGAAGAAAGAACAAGGCTGAATTTATTCCTCAACAATACGAAAGTGAATCAGCAAATTCTGATTTAATTAGGGGATTTTATTTCAGAATATTGTTTTTCGTTTAAAACAAAACATCCTTTGAATAAAATTTGATATTTTGACAGTGTATTCTTCAGAATAAAATTGCATTGTGGTGCATAATTATTTTCCCTTTTCGTTTTTTAATTTTACGACTGCATTGCTTATCGAATTCCCAAACATAATTTTCCATTCCATTTAGTCTCTGTTGAGGCGTTACTTTACTTGGAAAAATGGATAAAATTTTGCAAAAGGTTGTTTTAAGATATGTAATTTTTATTTTTGCCTTTTCCTGAGAGTCGTTTTTTAAATAGTCATTGGAAAAAGTATTAATAATGAAGAGTTATTTCGTAGATTGTTGTTGACTGAAGTTTTTCAATAAAATCTGCTTTTCAAAGTATTTATTCAATTTTTGTTTAACTTCTTCCCCAGGGCGTGATGTTGTGTCCTACCATCCCACATCAGATGAACTATAAGAGATGTAACATATTTTTTCCCTACTACATTTGGTAATGAAAGGAACGTAACTTCAGTTTAGGGGAGAATTCGATTTTTCAATTTGATTTTTATGTGA
Source organism: Uloborus plumipes (assembly GCA_038373865.1). Classification (NCBI taxonomy): domain Eukaryota; kingdom Metazoa; phylum Arthropoda; class Arachnida; order Araneae; family Uloboridae; genus Uloborus; species Uloborus plumipes. Next base: position 1,802 of record JAXGGA010003395.1, read on the forward strand.
TAGAATAACGAACATGAACTTCATCTGTGAAAAGAATTATGCAATACGATAAGTATTTTCTGAAAAATATATTTATAAACTTTTATATATCTCCTAAACGTTACTTGCAAGCAACTCAGTTTTAAAAATCGCCAAAAATTTAGATTTGAAGTTTACTTTCATTTACCCCACATTAAACAGCACAATGTAACAATATGAAGCCTTCTTATCAGTTGTGGTTTTCAGATATGTCTGTCTGAAAACTTGTCAACGAGTTAATTCGATTTATACAAGTTCAACTGCGACGACCAGCAACCGGCTGTGGGTCCTGACTGGGTAGACTGGTCCAGGTTAATTCATAGTCCGCAATAAAGATCAAGTGCCATTTTAAAGCTATCAACTCTCTTGCTCATTACGGCCTAAAATCGGTAAGCTGTTTTTAAAGCTGTCCCAGGTGACCACAACCCTACACTGTTAAAACTACAGGTTGCAAGTGGCACCTTTAAGGGTGAAAAATTGCAGCACCTGCAAAATCCCCTGAAGGGTGCCGCTTGACCCCTAAATGGGTGGCACCATGGCACCCTAAAGGTGCCATAGGTCACCCATTGGGTGCCATAAGGTACCCATAGGAAGCCACTTGACTCCATATGGCACCGTCAAGGGTGCTATAGGGAGTCAAGCGCCATATGCAACCTGTAGGTTTAACAGGGTTCTAAAGTTTAATTTTTCTAATCTCCAAGTTATATTGATATTTGAACAGCTTAAAACAATGACCCTTTGCCCTGTTTTCCATACAGAAATTTAACCCATTAACATCATTCACTTCGATAAACTGAAACAACTGAATCATATCCTCTCTGACTCTCTTTTGCTCAAGACTGTATATGGGCGATTCTCTGTAAACTGGTAATTGGCTGTCCGGACGCATTTAAGCATACCGTACTCGATTTTGGACATGCGAAAAGATTCTCGTTATCATTGGTCGAATCAACTTATCGATAGATCTCCTTTCGACGCCAAAACAAAGGCAATACTATTCTGAGATACAGCCTATATGAATTCGCACAGGTCTCCATAAAAATAAAAGACGAATATTTACTTAAAAATTACATAATTTCGTGGTAGAAAATGGTAAAAGCATTTTTATACTATTAGCATTTAGACTACTTTAATGTGCATTAAATCTTTTTGTGTATACGTTATACTTTCTTTTTGTTATTGGTGCTAAAATATTGGAAAATATAATTGAATAAATTATAAAATATATTATTTTGCAAAGGGAGGGGCTGTTATACATCAGTAAATCTTTTAACAAGGTAATAAAAATTTGGAAATTATTACTGTCGATTTCTGTAAGTCCGTTGAATTTAATGTTACTTTCGAGCTTGTGAATTTAATAGATATAAATATTCCATTTCGTTTCGTTTCCTATTCTGGTAAATCGTTAGTGCTATCTGTAAACAACTTTGGGGTATATAAACACATAATTTGTTCTTCTGCTTGTCTTGCATTCTTTTTGCTCCATGAATGTTTGATGTAACTGAAAATTAAGACAGGGGGGAAATTTTCATACTTTAAGGTAGCACTAAGTACTCGACAATAATTTTTTTTTTTCAATTAGACGACATGCTAAACGATATCCAAAAAATGTGGTTTTTAAGGGGACTAAATCATTTAATTTCTTCATTTAAAATTTATGTACCTTGTCCCCACGAGATACTTCATCAGGGCCAATAATCAGGATATTTTCTTCATTAATAATTAGTCGGATAATCACTACAAACGTTTAATAGAAATTCCTGTTTGAAGAAAATGTATATGAACGTTTTTAACTGTCTAATGATTAATAATTCTTGAACTGATAAAACAGATGCTAATACATGTACATTGTACACATATCGCATTAAGAGTAATAGTAAAAGAATATCTATCCCTAAACCTCAAACAGTGTAGTAAAAATTTAATATTTTCCCCCTTTTACTCAAAAATAAATTTCTAAGATACTATCTTATTTGTAAAAAATATCAAAAATGTGTAAAAATATAAAGTATAGTATTTTTGCAGCACTTTCAGAACTGTTTTAGAAGGGCGCGAATATTCATTTTTCCTATTATTCATGAACAGTAGTAATCCAATACATTTGGATCACTGGTTTTAAGTTTTAAAAGAAAATTGCATTTCCATAAATTGCTTTCCGTGTTTACATATAGATGGCACTACTCCGTGTGTTGGGATGAATTTGCATAGAAGTTATTTATGTTTGTTTTGGGAATAGAACACTTTTTAGCTTGATTCTAACAATTCTAAATGTTCATTTATTTTATGATGTCAAGACAGTTAATACCTATTCTCTCCCCCCCCCCTTTCCTAGCACGACGTTTACATTCTGTTCTGATATTTTTCTTTCACTTCCCGTACTTTCCGAACCTATGGGCGGCGTTAGGCGATTGATTGACACGCAATCGACCAATGATGGCGCGTAACTTTTCGCATGTCCAAAATCGAGTACGGTATGCTTAAATGCTGTCCGGACTGAGTATTTTAAAAATAATAAAGTGTAATAAAGTAATTATCGCTCATAACACAAGTAAAGCATTAATACTTTGTGACCCAATTATATTTAGAGTGATAAATTTTTTTTTTCTAGAAATTATCTAAGCGCCAAAAACACAGTCCCCTGGCTGTCCCAATCCCATAGTCTAACTGTTAAAGATAGTATTTCAAAAAACCTATTAACACTACAGAAATTTGGCAATTAATATCTAAAAATAAAATAATGAAGCTATATTTTCCTTATGAAATAAGGTATAATTACGTATTTCTAAAACTTAAAATTGTCATGTAAATTCTGTCCGGAGTTTTTTCAAACAGTCCCCTGCAACAAGTTCAAAGCAGTAATATGAAAAATCTATACCTTTTGCTAATTCTTTTTAGCATGAAGTTTAAAGTAATCAGTGTGAATTTGCCGAAATCGCCGAGAACGGTGTTGAAAAGACTACTTTGCTTAGTTTGAGAGCCACATTTGTGATGAAAGTATGCATCAGGGTCGTTGCGAAAACAGTCCTCTGGGAAGTGATTTTATTAATGTCAATTAATTTAATTATAAAACATATTAGTTATTATGTCCACGATTTGTGCCCAAATTTATAGGTAGTCGCGTTCCTAATTATGCTCCAATAGTTTTGCAGATATTACGCAACAAAGAGCAAAAACACAGTCACCTGGCACAATCCCCTGCCTAGTTATACTAGGCGGGGGACTTACCCCCTATCATGATTTATCAGAAAAACACAAATTTCAATTGGCCCTCTTTCAAACCAAAGTAATAGATTCATTTTCTGAGCAATAGTATTATAATTATACGAACATTTCAAAAAACCATGCCCGGACAGATTTCGTGTGAAAAATGACGAGTTTACAGAGAATCGCCCACATATTACGCATTCTAAGCCTGGAATTCTGATCTAATTTAGAAAGCCCTTTTACAAACGATGTAGCCTTCATTTGAAACCTTTCTAACAGAAATATCTTTCTTAAGATCAAGATACTAAAACTAAACAGCAGACTCGAAATAAGATCTTACCAAACTTTTATACAAAGGCAGAACAACCATCTTAGATTTGTGTTTGAAATATATCTATTGATAAACCCAAGTATCATGTCGACTTTACTACTATAGTTATACTGCTCTGTTCAAACTTGAAGTCCTGATTTATAAAGACACCCAGATCAATAAATTTTTCTGCCGGAATAATGACTGAACCCTGTAAATATAGTGACTTGAAGTTTCTTCAAGTTCGCAAGATATTTGAGAATGAAGTTGCATTATTAATAGCTTGTCATGTTTTTTTTCCTTCCTTCTGGTTACGTGTTTTTTTAAACTACGAATTTTTTCTGTAAAAAGTCTCAAAAGATCTTTAATGATAAATTTGATTAAGTTAAAATGATGAATAATTAAAAAAAATTGACTTTTTTTACAATTTAGGCTACAAAGTTACATTTATCACATAATCGCTCTTTTCGAAACTAGTAGACTAAGCAAATTATAGAACAAGAACGGAAGAAATATTGTCTGCATTTTTCATCATTTTGCGTATTAGCGTTCATTAATTATGCTAAAATAAAGTTGCAAACGTTTTTTGGTTACGAAAAATGAATATCTTTGCTTAGTAAATCAAATGGTATTTTATTCTCTAAAATAATTTTCATTTTAAAGGCATATTTTTGGTAGAATCTTGAATAAAAATTCAAAACAAGCGTAGACTGGGACTGGGACGAAAAAAAGTGGCACAACACTAGCAATTTAAGTTACGTTCTATAGAACGGGCGGAATTAGTAAAGAAATTAATCATGTTTTTGAAGTCAACAATTTGTAATAGCTTTGTACTTTTCACTAGTGGTAGAACACTGGAGTTTTCTGAAAAGTGATCATTAATAACTTTCCACACATATAATTAAAATGCCTCTCAAGTGTACTAAAATACGTAATTTAAGTTAGAAAAAAATTGATCAACTATGAATGCGCCATTTTAAAATAATAGACTCTTAGATCATTCTTCAAAAATATTCATTCAAGTTCTTTCAAATTAAAGCTAATGTTTTCATAATTTTACATGTGTTTTCCTAATTCAAGCATTCTAGAGCGCGTTCCACGTAACTTTTAACAATGTCTAACATAATACATAGTTTAAAGACATCTACTTATATTAAAAACTGAGTATCTTTCTAACTATCTTTCTTTCTAACTATCTTTCTTTCTAACTATCTTTCTTTCTAACTATCTTTCTATGTCACGCTTCTTTCTCCTGAACGCCAATGAACTGAAAGTCGAGCCAGGTACCGATAGATAGGTAATTTTTCAAGCTTCATTAGTTTCAATTCATATAATTATACGATTTTAATTAGCGAAGATATCAATTAATAAGTGGTCAAATTTAAAGCGATTAAGCCTAATAAATGATTAAATATGAAAGCCATTGTTGCATTGCAAAACGTGGTTGCCATGAAACAGTGATAAAAATGATAATGCGAATTTTGAATGAAGGCTTAACTAAATCAAACACGAAACTCATAAGCGGGCGACTAAGGCAGGAATTCAAGTGAAACACGGACGATCGCAACTCACCAATGCAATCGCAAATTCCCAAATTTGGATTCAAGTGAAACGAATTCACTTGAATTCGACTTCCAGTAGCGATGGCAATTTGCGATCGCCTCGAAGCGATTGCAATGGTGTTTCACTTGAATTCCTGCCTTACATAGTATTTTTATCGCTAGCTACTTGTAATATTTTGAAACATTCATTTGTTGAAGAGCCATCTACTTATATTAAAAACTGAATATCAATGTCTGCTTTTTCTCCTTTGAGCGAGCTGAACTTACTGAAACTTTCCTCACCATCTTGAAGACGCGAAGCATCTCAATAATTCGAATGATTTTTTTTATATAGGAAAAAAGTAAAGGCGTGAAGCGCCTGTAAGCGAGCCGCCTTGGCGGGGAGTAGTTTCTTTAAATTTTTTTCTCACTACTTTCAGGGCACGAAGTGCCTGTGCAACGCCGGGCCACGTGCGTGGTATGTCTTGAAATCGAATGAACATTAAATTATATCAAATAATATAACTTCAGAATGAGGTAAAAGTTAGAGAGGGGGGACGTTATGCATCAACATGCCGCAGGAAGCTAATCTAGCTGCCCTGGCAGCTAGTAAAGTATTAAATTGCGCAAAATACTTTAATTGCACATTGAATATTGATAAAATACGTTATTAAGAACCAATTATATTGGGACAATAATTATTCAATTTCTATAAAAATTGCCTATATGAGTTTAATGCTAAGCACTGCAGAATGCGTTATGGGAGCAATATTTTTTTGCAATTGGGTGCTACAGAAAAGTTAGACATCTCGTTTGATTCTTTTCATACAAAAGTAAACGCTCTTCACTACATAAAACCGTCACAATTCAATAATGATTTCAAAGATAACAAAACAGGTGTTATTTTCTTAAAACAAGTCAAATTTTAAAATTGAAACATCCTTTGCGGTTGAAACGGTGTCATGGGTTGAAACTTAATTACTTGGTCGCTTAATTACTGATCGTAAATCGTACACAAAGAAAAAGCCTTCAATTAGCGATACCTACTCATTTTAAAGCGTGTTTGTTAATTTAATGTTAAAATATTTTATTCATGGCTGAAAAGTAATGATATTTTTCCCGAACCAAAAACTAATTAAAATGCTCTCATTCTACCCCACCCAACTGTATTTTAGTTTCTGAAGGATGTGATTTTTTTGGCCTTTAGCAAAATTAATCTTTCTTTTGATTCAAAAACCAAGTTTGAAACAAGTTTCTTTAAACTTTAAAAATGCAAGAATCAATGACAATTTTCATAAATACAAGCAAAACTAAACACAGAAGAATCTTTGCCATTCATTCATAAAAAATGAGGAAGAATATTCTTGTGCTGAAATTTGATTTTCCAGCATCTGAAGTTTTAACTAGATTTACTTTTGAAAATACATTTTATTATTTTTTTAAAAGGAGCAGGTATCAGTAATTTCATTTGTATTTGTAAAATACTTCTTACTGTATCTCTCTTCCTATGGCGTTTTTTTTTTCAAACTAAAAAATGCAAGTATTCACAACATATTATTACACAAACAAAGTATTAACGTAAAAAACCTACTGCACAGATCAAAATAAATAATTATAATTTATGTTACCTTCTTTTGTTTCATGTTTTTCAGCCCTTTAAAGGCCTGAATGAAAGGCAAATACTTGGGATTTTTATATTTACTTTTTAGTAGAAAATTTCATTCCCTTTCATTTCTAAACTTATAATCTTTATTAAAAGTAAAAACTTGGTGTGAAAATATTTTTTTTTTCATTTCGAGTATTAAGTTCAGTTTATAATACAATACATTTCAGTTTTCTAGTTTTGAATTTTGATCTACCTTTAAAAAAATCCAGAAAATAAAAGGGAAAATAATTCATCAAAATTTTAAATGTTTTTAAAATGTTTTAACTTATTGGTATCTTGATAAAAAATTTGTAAAAGCTCAAGAAGTACAGCATATTTTCAGCGTTTTTTGAGTACCTTCAGGTTTTGTAGATTAGGTATAAACACAGGGAAGGTCGTCCCAAGAGGGGGGCTAGCTGGGCGATCACCCCGGGCACAAAATAACAACATTTTACTTGTGTAAGTTTTAAAAACATCTTAATAAATCGGAAAATCTGACGGATTAGAATGACATAATCTATAAACTGATCCGAAGTACATAAACAGCTGTACACAGTAAACATAGCATTTTGCATACAGGGGAAAGAAGTACAAAACTGCATAAGGGCGATTCTCTGTAAACTCGTCATTTTTCACACGAAATCTGTCCGGGCATGGTTTTTTGAAATGTTCGTATAATTATAATACTATTGCTCAGAAAATGAATCTATTACTTTGGTTTGAAAGAGGGCCAATTGAAATTTGTGTTTTTCTGATAAATCATAATAGGGGGTTAGTCCCCTTCCTAGTATAACTAGGAAGGGGACTGTGCCAGGTGACTGTGTTTTTGCTCTTTGTTGCGTAATATCTGCAAAACTATTCGAACGTAATTAGGAACGCGACTACCTATAAATTTAGGCACAAATAGTGGACATAATAACTGATATGTTTTATAATGAACTTAATTGATATTGATGGAATCACTTCCCAGAGGACTGTTTTCGCAACGACCCTGATGCATACTTTCATCACAAATGTGGCTCTCAAACCAAGCAAAGTAGCGTTTCATTACCGTTCTCAGCGATTTCGGCAAATTCCCACTCATTACTTTAAACTTCATGCCAAAAAGAATTTTCAAAAGTTATAGAATTTTCGTATTACAGCTTTGAATTTGTTGCAGGGGACTGTTTGAAAAAACTCCGGACAGAATTTACATGACAATTTTAAGTTTTAGAAATACGTAATTATATCTTATTTCATAAGAAAAATATAGCTTCGTTATTCTATTTTTAGATATTAATTACCAAATTTGTGTAGTGTTAATAGGTTTTTTGAAATGCTAGCTTTAACAGTTAAACTATGGGATTGGGACAGCCAGGGGACTGTGTGTTTGGGGCTTAGATAATTTCTAGAAAAAAAATTAAATAGTTACCGCTCTAAATACAATTGGGCTACAAAGTATAAATGCTTTATTTGTATTAAGAGCAATAATTACTTTATTACACTTTATTATTTTTAAAATATTCGGTCCGGACAGCGAATTACCAGTTTACAGAGAATCGCCCATAAAAGAAAATTACTAAAATACAAAAGACGACCTACGAAAATAAATTGGTGCACTAACTTGCCTTTTATGTAAACAATAAATACATCTACTGTCTGTTCTTCTTAGGTAAAATCTTCCGCGCATTTACGCATGTGCCAGGTCTTCTATGATCTTACCAAAATAGGGGTGTTGGGTAAGATAACAATGAGGGGAAGAACAATAACAAGAAGTTCTGTCAAGAACTAAACGAGCCTACTTTCCCGTACATCGACATCGGCATTCTAGCATCTGATCATTATTCTCTTGATTATCTAAGACTAGAAATTATGTCAAACATACCTTTTCAGCACTTAAAGCTGATTTCTAAAAGCAAAATATACCCCTCTCATCAGATGAAATAGACACATAAAAAGTAAATAAATGAATAAATAAAGTTTTGTCGCACCTTTTAAAGAATGTAACTTTTGCAGTTCTTCCGTAGAAAAATTCCTCAGTTGTTTTCAAAAAAAAAAAAAAAAAAAAAAAAAAAAAAATTAAAAGTACAAGGTACATCAAAACACATTTTATCAAAGAAAGAAAAAAAAAAAAAAAACTCGTCCGTTGATAAAATGTCTTAAATTTCACTTTTAATCCATTGCCAGTTGTTAAATATAAATAAAGAATAAAATGCCCTAGTGAATGAAACATTTTTGTTACAAAAAAATCGTCTGCCAAAAATAATAATAATAATAATAATAATAATAATAATAATAATAAATAAAATAAAACAAATGAATAAATAAACAAAAAATCGTCTGCACAGTCAGTCATTTTTTTTCTGAGCCTGCATTTCCGCCATGCTTGCGGAGTCGGAATCAGAGTCCTCACAAAAGATTATTCAGAAAAGTACTTTACAAATATTATTTATCAAAACCATTTTCTTACAAAGTTAGTTTGAAGGAAATCCGATTTTATCCGGATCAACATTCAACTGAAATTCCCCGTAGGCGCTAATGTTAAATTTTTTTTTCTGAACGGTTCAATATTGAACGAAAAATGGTTCAAATCAAAAAGCGAAATATGGGAATGAGCCTCTCCGAAATCTTTCAAACAAAAAAGAGTTTATTCCATTCGGATGGTTCACTCAGAAGTTATTACGTGGGGAAAGGTTGCTTGAACGGTTCAATGTTGAACGAAAAAAATGTTCAAATTGAAAATTTAAATACGGTAATGAAGTATCCTTGCTGAGATCCTTCGAACAAAAAAAAAAAAAGTTTATTTAAATCGGACTGTTTACTCAAAATTTATTAGGGGTGACAGCTTGCTTGAGCGGTTCAATGTTGAACGAAAAATTGTTCAAATCGGAAATGTAAATACGGGAATGAAGTATCCTTGAAAAGTTCTTTCCAACAAAAACAAGTTTTTTCAAATCGGACTGTTCATTGAAAAGTTAGTATCGCGGGACCGGTTGTTTGAACGGCACAAAGTTGAACCAAAAATTGTTCAAATCAAAAAATCAAATATAGGAATGAGCTGTACTCGCCGAGATCTTTCCAACAAAAAAAAGTTTGTTCAAATCGGAATGTTCGTTCAAAAGTTATTGGGGGGGGGGGGGGGGACAGACAGACAGACAGACCGACAGACCGACAGACGCACAAATTCCCCATCTCAATACCCTACTTTCAAATTTTAATTTTTTCGATATTCATTTCACCTTTTTATTTTTTTAACTTGGGGATATTTTTTGGCCTTATCGATATTTTTTTTTAACTTGGCGATATTTTTTGGACTTGGCGATATTTTTTAGATGCATTAAGTTACTTTTTACTTTTTTCGTCTTTCTTTTATTTTTAACGGGAAAGTAGGCTAAAAAGCATTTTGAGTCATATCAAACAACGTGGAATGATGCTAATTTCAAATATATAGTTTAGTTGAACGTGTAAAAAGGATATAGCAAAGGCAAGTTTTAATTGAAAACTTCAGAAAGTTTTCTGCAGCAACCCATCTACCCTTTTTTTTAAAGTAGAACTGTTAGCGAGTGCCAGGTGCGGCTTTCACGGACGGACAGTAAGTGTCAGTCCGGGTTAAGCGAAATCCGGTTTAATGTAAGATTTACAGTATTAGAATAAAGAAACATTTTCAAAGGCGATGAAATGTCCTCAAGTCACATTGAATGAATTCGGCGCACAAGGGCTGTCATCTGCAACAATAGTTTTAGTCCCGATAATCTTTTACTGTTGTATCCGACGGAACACAATAATCAATACGAGAAATTCGCTGATAGCACGAAGCTTTTAAATCAATGTTGACGATCTTTTGTGTGCAGGAATGGTTACCATCGGATTTGTGTTATTCATCCAGGAACACGTACAGAAGCGAAATCAACTCGATGACCGTCAATAGTGATCCGACGATGATTTGCGATCTTGCTGTCATATTTCACGAAAAATGAATTTGGGAAATAAAATGTTGTGATACGCACGAAGTAAGGTGCGTGGGGATTTCATAAAAATAAAACCTGGAGATGACGGAATGAGGAGTGGGTAGGGGGAGCGTGAGAGAAAAAAAACACTTAAAAAATTCAGAACACACACTAAAATAAATAAACAAATTAATAAAAAAATCCTTTGTTCAGAATTTTTTAGATGTACTATTTTAGAAAAATCATCTTGTTTTTTTTTTTACCGAGCTGCTTTGTATTGTTAAAAAAGTAGCCGGGTTTGATTTGATTTAATTGCAGATCAAACCTAAGCTCTGCCAATAGTGTCACTCTCATGACAACTCACTTTCCCCTGGTGTCGGTAAAACTTAAGAAAAAAAAAATCCGAAATTCATCTGTTCCTTATCATTACAAACATAGAAATAGCTTCCACTGGTAAAACAAATGAAACAGACAAATTTTTCTTCGGGGACACAAAAGATGCCTTTATCGTTTATTCACGCACATAGCAGATATTACCAAACTTATGAGAATCGAGGCACACTTAGAAGAGTTAATTTCATCACAGCATCCTATAGTCTATCTCTGTTGCACGTAGCTACACCGATACCATGGACACTTCGTGGCATCCCACGTCATCTTCTGCACCCCTCCCCCAAGGTACCGCGGCCCCCACTTTGGGAACTCCTGCTATTCAGTATTAAATCTTTATTTTTAAAACACTACGCTGAATTTTTTCAATTGAAACTTTTTCGTCAAGACTGCAAGGACAAATTCGTAAAAAATAAATAAAGTAAATAAAAATAAATAAATAAGTAAATAAAACAACAAAATAAATAAATAAATAAAAAATAAAGAGTGCGCATGCTCGGGTTCGTCGCAAAGGAAACAATGAAAGCACTTTGAATATTTTAAATTCGAAAGGCAGAAAAATTGAAGAGATAAAAAAAGGAAAAGAAGGGAAAAACAGTTTTGTTGATTACGAATTTTAAAAACAAGAACTCGAAATTAAAACTTAAATTAAAACTTCAAAAATAAAAGGGAAATAAATTTAAGGTACGGGCCTGAAGTAAGACTTCCAACATGATGTGATATCGTATTGCATCAGAAATACCGAATCTAAGTAAACAAATGAAGGGCCAGGGGAAAAAAAGATGAAAGTCACTTTTTCGTCAATTTTGAGATATTAGCGCTATCTAGGAGCTCTGAAGGAGTAATATCATCTAGTAGAACAATAAGGGGGAAAAAAGATGCGAATCGACCGAAATGTGAATGAAAACTCTATTGACTACACAAGGAGTTACGAAAAATCAAACTTTGTTCTCCGTTTTTCTCGAAATCGCTTTTTGGTCACTTTCATCTTTTTTCCCCCTGGCCCTTCAAATGCTAACCATAGCTAAACTGGAGAATGCTTGAAGGTATAGTAGCAATTGCAACCTAAAGTTCTAGCTGAGAGAAACTTAGTGGATTTACCAGGACAAAAATAAATAATTTGTTCAACGAAATTAATTTGTTAGTATTTATACAAGACGCAATATCCTTGACATTATATTTTGATTCAAAAAAAACTCATCCATGATAAACAGTTTTCGAGAAAATCTTCTGGATTCCTAACTTCCACAAATAGCAAACTTGAATATATGGTGATTCTACATTTTGAGCAGGCATGAAAATAAATAAAATTTATGAAGCAAAAGTATATTAATGACACGTAGATCCTCCATCAGAATTCGCGCAAAAAATGTTAGTTCTAGATCATTTAGCTAAGCGTTTTCCAATATCCGTTATACTTTTCTTTTAATGAGTTGCTTTATCAATTGAATAAATTATGGATATTAAGTGTAGTTCTTATTTAAATTATGATTATTGATTCTGCATATTTAACTCTTGGTAATTTTGTCAGCTATAATGTATGCTAAAACGTATTCATTTTCTAACAAATGTAGATTTTTTTTTCATTTTTTTAGAATAACAGATAACTTTAGTTGAAACGCAGCTGTCTCTCATTGCACTAAGATTCTTTTAGAAGTCGAGCAAAATTACGTACTTCGTTTCTCTTATGCATGGATTTATTTTTCCCTTGTAGATTTCATTCGTCGTTTTGCTAGCATATTGCTTTTTGATTGCAATACAGTTGATTCAGGGCCGTATTTGTGGTGTCGGTTTTCAGGGTACAAACCCCCTCCAAAATTTTTAAAAACTATTACAAAAAAGATTTTCATTGTTTCTCACTGAAAAGAAGTATTATTGCCATTTTATTTTAATTTTCTTATTTACTTTGAAACTGCATGTGAAAATAAAATTATCATTATTGAATAACTGTACAAATTAAATGTTTTTTTTTTTGTTGCAGTATTTGTTTTTATTGTAGTTATTTCAAGCATAATTTCTTTACAATTCACATTTTCCTTCAAAATTTTAATACCACTTAAAAAAAAAAAAAAAAAACTCTAAAATTCTTCAAATTTGTAAGTATTTAACTCTCTATATTTAACACATCTTATAAGTGTCCCCCGTTAGGTAGAAATTTCAAAAGTACTCATTCGAATGCGCGTATATGAGTAAATTCATCTATACAGATTTTTTTTCCTTCTTCATTGAAAAGATGAGTCATTTTTAAAACATATTTCATGTTAATACCCTTTTAATATCTATTGTAGAAAAATCAACAGAATGTAGAGCATGAAATCAAATTAACCCATTTATGCCCAGTAGCCTAAAAACGGGACGCTTGTTAGTTACTGCATACAAAAACCTGTAGTAGGTATATTATTTTACTCTAAAGCTGTTTTTCACAAGTTAAATAGTCCTTCTTCTTGAGGCAACCCGATAGAACCACTTGTTTATTTGTTGACAGCTATTTTCAGACAAATCAGTCAAGCAACGATCCAGCATGGGTAGCCACAGAAAGTAAGTTTTTTTTTGGAAGTTATTTTTCATAAAACTGAACTATTTTAAAATGATTTGCTCAAAATTAATCACAGATGCCTTCTGTAATGTTACTTTGCAAAAGAAAAATCAAGTAAGGTCGTATTTTGCTCACATATCTGCAAAATATCCCATAAACAGGTCGTTAAATAACTTAATAAATATGGCAACGGCGAAATATTTTAAACCTAAAATGTATGTAAACCATTCCAAGTAAGAGTTTTAAGCAGATAAAAATTGAAAAAAAAAATAAAAATAATAAAAAAAAACTTGGGCATAAATGGGTTATCTTTAATCTCGAAGATCGTCCAATCCGAACAGCTATCAACAGCAAATAAGAGGACGGGGAGAGTAAATTTAGTTCGTCTTATAAAAGAAATTCGCTGTAAGCGTGTTCGAATTGTGGAGGTTCGTCTAGTAGCTTACCTAGACTTAAGTGCTTCCCGCAAGATTTGTCCCCCCTTTATTAAACTACAAAAAATATATAAAACTCATGTATCTCATAGTGCGATTTTTCCGGATCGCACGGCCTTAATCTTCTTGCACCCCTCCCCCACGCCGCAGGGGCTGCTGGGGCATTGTGTACGCCACTGGGTGCTGATGTATTTCCTTCTCTTTTTGATGTTAATTCTATTCAGACGCTATGGATTTTATTTCTGCATTAAAAACTGTATGAGTATTTGGACGCACCATAAGTGTAGTTGAAGAAAAATGAATCCAACAGAGGAGTAGCTTTTTTTTCTAAATGATTTCTAGAAACTACTGCTCCATGATTTTGTAACAAAAAAAAAAAAAAGGGTGAAAAAAAAAACAATATTTTTCTATCACACACGAGTATTAGCAGCTTTTTCCTGAATATGTTTCACAAAGATGCATTTAAGTGTCACTTTTGAAAACATAAAATGCATTTATAAAATGTTCTCGTATTGCATTTAGATCAGTATTCTCAGTTTTGTTTTAAACTTCAAAGAATTTCATATTAGCAATATTTATGATTAAAAAGAGAAAAAAAGCATGTGCATTTTTCTTTAAAAACGAGTTTCTTTGGACAACCTTGTATTCAGAAACATCCATTTTAATGCAATTCTGAATGTGAATCGGACAAAACCATAAATAACGTACATCATCGGTTTTGATACAATAAATAAAACGCGAGTTTTAAAAAACGTCCGAAACGGAATCAATTTGAGACTGTCAGAAACTTACAGGAAAATGTTACGATTCATCATCCAAACGCACGTATTTGATAATATGTAAAATTTATGATATATCACTTTTTTCCCCGTTGTAAAAGTTGTCAATGGGAGAAAAAATTGAATCCCGTTGTTTGTTAGTGTGGTGCCTGATACGTTTTTTGCGAATGAATTTATTTAAACTATATATCAAATGAATGTTGTTAGCTTGACTACTAATGCATATAGTCTGTGGGCCAAGTGCAAATATCGTTCAGGTTCGTTTACCAATCTTAGGGACTACGAGAACTTGCTTGAAATCGATTAATATTGATGTACTCAATCGAAAAATCCAATGTTCCCAAGCGGAACTTGTCTCATTAAGTTTTAATTAGTAATTGAAACACGAACTCTTTTCCTTGGCCTGGTCACTCTTTCACTAGAGACGTTGTCCCTAGGTGGCGCTATTGCACAAAATATTTGCAATCTAAAATTTTAATAAACAGTTTTTCAACTATAATTTTACTTTTTTACTCGATTTTACATTTCAAACTATATTAATACGTTTTGAATCACTCACTTTTTTCGCTGTGTGACTTAATATAAAATCAAAATCGAACATTGTATCAATCCGCCAGGCGTTTCAGATATTCTCATTCTTTATTTTTGATCAAAGAGCGCCAGTTCGCGCGGTTTCGTTTCGCGTCGCTGTCTTTTATGGCTTGATATCCCCTTTTGGCGATGTTTCACAAAGAGCAACTTTTAGTGGAACGACATTGTTGTATACCGTATTTTTTGCCGTATAAGACGCACCGTCTTATACGGCATAAATTTAAGATTAATTAAAATTGGGGGATTTAATTTAAAATTGGGTGTCTCTTACACGGCAAAAAATACGGTAATATTGAGTTTTTTACGCTGCTATTTTGAACAACGTTTGATTTTTCAAAATTTTAATTAAATCTTATAAAATTGAGTGTTTATTGTTTTTGCTACATAACTTGCAGTCGTGAAAGGAGTTAGTGTAGGAGATATAGAGATTAAATAAGAACCAGTTTAGACATTTTTTGTTGCTGCTTTATTTCTAGAACATAAATTAACTATTACTGTTTTTCAGAAAACCAATACTTATAAAATCACAGGCCCGTCATTTGGGGAGGAGGGGGAGTCAATTCCTCTCCTTTCCGGCTTTGAAAAATCAATTTACATGTAAGCGGGCGTGGTTTTTGTCATTTTTGGTGCAATTTACATTGTGTATGCAGTGTTTGCCCCCGCTCCCCTGGAAAAATTTGAAATAGCTTGTGTAAATACATATAGGATATATAAGCAAGGGCGGATACAAGGGAGGGGCGATGGGGGCGATCGCCCCTCCCTTGAGGGACTCTTCCTTGAGGGACAGCGCTTCTTAGATTTTGAAGTTCAAAAAAGGCAGTTTTAGTTGATTTTTGATAATATTAAGAGAAAGGGTGAGGATTCGGAGCTCTGATCTGGAAAGTTTTCGAAATGGAAGACCAAAACATTTGTAACCAACATGTGTTAACAAGGGTGCATGGAGAAAAAAATGGGCAAGTAAGAAAAAAAACTCAATCGCCCCTCCCTTTGGAACATTTCTGGATTCGCCCTTGTATATAAGGGACTGATTTGTTACCACGAATAAGTAAGTTTTGAACGACGTCAATCGTCGCCAAATATGATTCGTGACTTTTTCCGTCAATTTTGAGCTTTTAAAAGTAATGCATATTGTATGATGTGCTGTAATAAATGTAATTTAAAATTTTAAATGAAACCATTAAGATCATGACAGGACCTATAGTCTGTGGGCCAAGCACCGATATCGTTCAAGTTCGTTTACCAATTTTAGGGACTACGGGAACTTGCTTGAAATCAACTAATAGTGATGTACTCAATCAAAAAATCCAATGCTCCCAAGCAGACCTTGTCTCATTAAGTTTTAATTAGTAACTGAAATAGGGACTATATTCCTTAGCCTGTTGGCTCATTCACAACAAAAATTGTCTCTAGGTGGCACTGTTGCACAAAATATTTGCAATTTAAAATTTCAATAAACAGGTTTTCTATCCTAGTTTTTCTTTTTCATACGATTTTATGTTGCAAAATATATTAATAAGTCATAATATACTTACTTCACGTCTTTTGTGATTCAGTTACTAAGAAAATCACAAAAGTCTATCAATCCACATTTCCGCTTGTTCTTAATCTCGTTGTTTCGTTAATGGCACTATATAATCCAGTCAATGAATACATTATAGAATGCATGGAATATGCGAGAGTATTTGACTACAGAATATTGTTAGGGGTAGTTAGTAAGTTAATATACTGAAAGTCCCCGACCCTGGGGGGTGAGCTAAAGGTGGGGGGGAGGGGGAAGCAAATTTTGGGTTTCTCGAAAAATCGCGGAAATGGTGGGAAAAATTGGTTTAAAATAAAAATTCAAGCTGAACAAACTTCGTATAACAGTGTTTCTGCACATATTTGTCGAAATTTCAATAATTTTCCAGGTGTATATTGCGAAAAAACGAGAAATTTCGAAAAACTATCTATTTTTGTCAAGCAACGTTGATTGGTTCTATTTTAAAAAGGGAGACAGCTTGATTACGAAAATGCACGATAGCAGCATTTCCACGTACTCCGATATTATTTTATTTTTATAGAAATGATAAGGAAGAGAGAAAAAAAAAAAAACACCAACACAAATCAACACCTCAAATATACGAATGTAACGAAAAACAAAACAAAACAAAACAAAGAAAAATCCCTTCTCATTCCTTATCTCTCTTATCACAATCACCCCCTGTTTCATAAAATCGGTTGAGACCTGACGCATGCGCGAATTCGAGGAAGGTTGCCGAAAAGAATATCAAACAGTATCTATATATCCATCTATATGTACATATAAATATATAGGCAGAGACAGACACATATATATGATATTTAACGTAATTATCCGCCCCTAGAATTTCATTTTCACCTATTTTGTCATGTATTTTTAATGGTCTGTAAAAAATTAATGAGACAATATTTTTTGGAGAACATTGTGTTTTTTTCATCTGTAGACTCTAAGGATTCAGAAAAATATCACATTTTGTAGTCCCCGAAGTTGGCAAACGAAACCATGTTTCTAAGCATCTTTTCTGCCTTCGGCCCACAGACTAATAGTTTTGTAACTTAAAAATGTCATTTTTTTGACCCATTGAAAGCTGAATCTGCAAAATGCATTCTTTTCAAATTGCTAATAAGTTTGGAATGATACTTATTCTGCCGTGCTAAGCGCAAAAGTGGTATCTGCAGTCGAGCTCGAACTGAGATAAAACTCTTTTAAGTTTTGCCTCACTATGTATTTGATTCAGATGATACTTTTTCAGAATTTTTTAAAAAATATTTCCCGTTCTCAAATGACCATCTAATATTGTATTTAGTTGAAATACGTCCCAAAGAGACACCTGGTGGAGATAACTCAATTTTGTTAAAAAGTGATGATTCCACTTTTGTGCTTAGCACGGCAGTATTACACGGTCATTGAAGCATGCTAATTTTGGAAATAAATCATTATTTCTGAAATGATATTGGCAATGGTAAAAGAGTTCTAATTTAGGAAAACCTTTTGCGCTCAGTTAATTACCACCGAAATCAGAAACTTTTTGTTTCTTGTAAGAACCTCATGATATCTAAAAAAAATCACAACCAAACTTGGCGAATGATGTGCGAGTTTTTCGCTTTCAATGCAGTATACTGCCGTGCTAAGCACAAAAGTCGTATCTAAAATTTTTAACAATATTAAGTTATGGCCACCAGGAGGCTCTTTGTGACGTATTTTACCTAAATACAAAGTTTTATGGTGATTTGAGAACGGGAAATATTTAAAAAAATATTCCAAAAAAGTTTCAACTGAATAAAATGCATGGTGGAGTAAAACTTTAAAGTTTTATCTGAGTTTGAGCTCGACTGCAGATACCACTTTTGCGCTTAGCAAGGCAGTATATGTTTTTCATGCACATAGTGGGTGCATGGAAAGCTTGCAGCTGCTTTGTATAATTTTATCATGACGTGTTTTAATTTTGGAGTTTCCGAAAAAAGATTTCCACTCGTTTCAATCTTTCCGCCGAAAAGCAGCTTTTCGGGGAGGGATACCAAACAATTTGTCTATTAATAAAGGTAAAATTAATTCTGGGTCTAGTTCTGGTTCTTTTAAAATAAAACTAAAGGACCTAAATGACATTTTTTTTCTTTTTATTAGAGATGGCGCGAAGCGGAGTTTGGCCGAAGCGCCAAATACCGAAGCTTCGGCCTGCTGCTTATATTTGAAGTTTATGCATTGAATTTGTAATAAATGCATGCAATATTATATTACACCATATTCCATATGTTCAATATTCTTAGTGCTACACAGCAGTATTACGTAATGTGTCAGTTTGAAATTAATTTCACTAATTGAATCGGCAGTTTCAAGAAGGGAACAAATCCAAAAAGTAGTTTTTCGGGAAATCGAAAAAACCTTCTAAAATACTGAATTATTTTTTAATTTTTTTTCTGGTTCATTTGTAGCATTATCTACCTTTAAAGTAATTGGATGTATTTTACATTTTGAGTTTATCTATTGTATGTAAGGATTTACTGGCCATCAAAGTCGTTGGATTTGTTCCCTTCTTGAAACTAATGCGATAGTATAGGGATTTTCAAGTAAAACAGCTTACAGGTATGATGTTTGTTTGAAAAAGTCCTTGTTTAATGAAAGATTATTGTAACAATATTTAAAAAAATTGATTAGGACAACAAAATAATCAAAAAATATGTTTATTAAACATGGATGACATATTTGCGAACTTTCACTAAGAAATTTCAAAACTGAATTTTTTATCAAAACAAAATAGGTAGGTTATGATAGAATTTGTTATCCAACCAAATGATAAAGATTCACGGCAACAGTGCTGCTCCTTAGCCTTAGGTTTGCGTAATTAGTTGGAAGAAGGGAACAAAGACCTGACTTGTTCCATTCTTCCACCAACTCACAGATTTAAATGATGCGTCAATCAATGTTGGAGGTTGATTTTTGTTCTTTTCTTCTCACTAGCATGTGTATCCACAGTAGGAGATATACAATCACGAAAAAACCCAATTTTGAAATTTTGGTCTTCGTTCCCTTCTTCAAACTGCCGATTCGAATATAAAGTGTTTATTTTCGTTACCGTCAGTACAAGAAAATAAGACATTTTAATTTTTTTTATTGAAATAAGTAGAACGAGCATTACTTGGTATATAAAAAGATTGTTCTATAGTTTAGTTGACATTTGTAATAACACCAAATGATAAAAGCAAATATTATGTTACTAGAAATTAGGTGCTATTTGCATTTTATCAACATTATAATTAGCGATGGCGCAAAGCACAGCTTAGTTGGAGCGCCGAATACTGAAGCTTCAGCCAACCAACGGCCGAAGCTTCGGCTGGTGCATGTTAGGGTGGGGCGAAAAATGAAAAGTTTTTCAGATCATCTTCTAATAGTTGCCAAAAGTTGTCTTTGGTGATAGTTAGCTTTTGTGCAAAATTTGAGAAAAATCGGTTAATATCTTCAGGGGGCGCTGCGATCGCAAAGTTTTACCATAGCTTTGTTATGGATTTTATGGTTAAAATATCAAAAATAATGCCTTTAGCTACTCTCTTTGCGTTTTTTTTACTCAAAAGATGTTTTCATGCATTAAAAGCATTCGAAATGAATCACAAACATTACTTTATATGATATATTTATATTTTAAAAAAATCACTTTTTTTTCACGTTTTTGTTTCTTTTTAAATGCTTGAAATATAAATATATCATATAAAATAATTTTTTATGAGTTATTTCATATGCTTTGAATGCATGAATATATCTTATGAGTAAAAAAATTGCAATGAGATTAGCTAACGGCATTGTTTTTCATATTTTAACCATGAAATCCCGATAAAAGCTATGATAAAACTTTGCGATCGTAGCGCCCCCTGAAGATATTAACCGATTTTTCTCAAATTTTGCACAAAAGCTAACAATCACCAAAGACAACTTTTGGCAACTATTAGAAGTTGATCTGAAAAACTTTTTATTTTTCGCCCCACCCTAGTGCACGTATTGAAGTTTTAACATTGAATGTATTATTAAATGCATACAATATGATACTATTATTCATATTTTTTAATATTCCTGGTTTTGTGCAAATTTTTAGCTTACTGTCACAATTTTAAATTATTTCAGTAGATTTTTGCTTTGTACTGGTAGTACCAGAAAGTACAGTTCTAATTTTTTTCATTGTAAACATGCAATATGAAACATTCTTTGGAACATGAAAAATATCAGCATTTAAGTTGATGTTGATTATAAAACCAACTGATATGATCAAATATTAAATCACATAATAATGAAACTAGAAATTAGCTGCCAGTTAACATTATACCTTAATATTGTAATATATATCTAAATATTCTTAATTTCAAAAGTTTGAAGTTTATTTAAATTTGTTAGAGTCATGCGCATGCACTTTTTCTTATTTATTATTCAGTATTTATGTTTTAAATAAAACATTTAATACGTTTAGTTTTGGAAAATGTTTACTTCAAAAAGAATTTTGCTTGAAGTAACATATGAGATCGGAACTTAATATATTTCGTCAAAAATGGATGTGCATGGAATAGGAACTGTCTTCATATTTGATGCTTCATTTTGGCTTAGTGAAACAAAAATGAAAATTCAGCTTCAATTTTCTTTTTGTTAATTCTTAGGATGTTTTATAATTCTATACTATTATTAATAATTTTCATCAATACCTAGAAAAAGGGTTAAATTGTGTCAACATATTCATAAATTTAAGAAAAACTCATATTTTATATCTACAAGTTTTTTAATGAAATATATCTTTTAAAAAATCCTGACCCGGTAAATGTTAAAAATTGGCATTTTTACATCTAGGTGTCAACACTAAAAATGTGTAAGTAAGTCACATTTCACCAGCTTTGTTTTAAAGCAACTAAAGTTGTCTATATATAATTATTATTTAAATGTAATTTAAGTTAATTTTTTTCATAAGAATTTTGAAGTTAAATATAATATGATGTTAATTATTGATCAGTTTGTGATTCCAAGGGTTCAATACATACAATCAGTTTATTTAAATACAATTTTCTTTTATGTTTTAGTATATTGTATAATAGTGTTATAACCTGGAAAACATTATTTTATGGAATTATAGCTGTAAGTGAAAATAGTTGTAAGTGAAATTGAAGCGGCCGGACTGAAGCTTCGCTGAATTGGCCGAAGCTTCTTCCCATCTACTTTTTACAGAGAAGATGCTTCTGAGAAGTTTCATATAATATGCATTTTTCTTCCCCCATTTCTACGAAATAAGAAGAGATGTTTGTCATCACTTTATTGAAAAAAATAAATAAAAAAAATACGAATTCTAATGCAAGTCATAAGACAGTAAGCAAAATGAAATGTCAATTTATCTTTTGCTATAAAAATGGTTTATCACAAATTATCAAATACCTTTTATACACTTTTCATTCAAATTGTTGTTTTAAGTACTCAGCACTGTGTTTTAACTTATATCCAAAAGATGCTAGATATATAACAAAACAAAATCGAAGGAATACAAAGTACATTGAAAAATTCCGTTAAAAAACAAAAACTGAAAACAAAAAAAAAGTAATAAAGAACTTTTTCTTTTTAGCACGTACTTATTATATTTCTTACACGAAAACTGCTTGCGCTTCATTGCCTTCATTTACTATAACTTAGTCAATAAATGGATAGGCAATTTTAAGCTTACTGCATTATTTAAGTTCAGAAGCTGGAACGTCAGGGTAGTAAGAGTGCTCTCTGATGTTTTTGTAATTTAATTACATGTTTAAAATTTTACTCAGTACTTAGAGCAATGCACTAGAGCAACGTTCTTTTGAGTAAAGCAGAAACGATATTGTTTTTTCAACGAGCTTCTGTATTCTTCCTTTAAATGATTCAGTACTTTTAGCCCATTTTAACTGATAAAAGGAGCAAAATAAGTCTCTAGGCTAGATTCTGAAGGTCAAAAATTAAATCTGTTCGTTTCAGTTCAGAAGCTTCTTTTTTAAAGTGCATTTATTCTATCAAAAACATTTACCCCCTCTGTCGAAATCTTAGAGCATTTCCACTTGGTCGTTAAAAACAGAGGCTTTGAACCTGCGACCGGTGGGTCACATCAGGCCCGTGAACAGATTTTGTCCTGTCCGCGGAAAGCTAGCAAACTAAACAATAAAAACTTTTTTGTAATACTTTAGTGTGATAGTAATTCTTTTTAGGTCTTTTTATCGTTAACTACGAGTACACTACCCGTCTCTTTATTAATCTAATTTTTACAAGTTTTCCTATTGTTACATTAAAACTCTATAAACATAAATATGAGCAATTGAAATAACTGTCTAAATTTTAAAAGAATAGGTAAATATCAGAAAACACTTTCTTTATTGCGCTCTTTGTTCCGAATTTTATTTTTAATAAACACAAAAAGACACTATTGCAAAGCTTATAACTAAAATATGCTCGACGTTGAAAATGCAACACCAAGAAGGAGTGGTCAGAAATTCATGCAAATTTTACCGTAGACGCACGTCACTGAGTTATGCAAATGATATGAAATGCGCAGCTCTCCGACGCACGTGAAGTAAGATATAAGAGAATGAAGTTGAAAAGTGGGCTATGTTCATGCTGGTTTTTCTGCCAGACTAATTATCGGAGAAATTTGGTTTTTGTCTCGAAGGATACGTGTGATAGGAGGAAATGCCACGCCGTCCTCAACGAAGACACTTCCAGCATATAGACGACTTTACAAGGGGTATGGTGATCGGATTGAGAAGGGGAGGTTGGTCCATACGTAAAATTGCAGCTGATACCCACAAGGATGCAAGCACTGTGCATCGGCTGTGTCGGAGATGGTTGGAAAGAGGAAATGTAGCCACATTGAGGGGTGCAGGTGCAGCCAGAGTGACGTCAGACCGCTTGGATCGACGGATTCACCGACAAGCTGTAGCGGACCCGCAAGTCACTTGTACGTCGATTCTGCAGCACGTGCAAGGTACCCTGGATGTTCCTGTGTCGACCAGAACCATTTCCCATCGACTGGTTGCACGTGGCCTGCAATCACGGCGCCCGCTAAGAAGACTGCCATTGACCTCACAGCACAGACTCCAACGTTTGGAATGGTGCCGGACCAGAGCGACGTGGATGGCAGAATGGCAAACCGTAGTGTTCTCAGATGAATCCCGTTTCTGTTTGTCCAGCGATAGTCATCGCATACGTGTGTGGCGTCGACGTGAAGAAAGATCGAATCCGGCAGTAACTGTGGAACGCCCCACAGCACGACAACGTGGCATAATGGTTTGGGGCGCTATTGCATACAATTCCGTATCACCTCTAGTTCGTATTCGGGGCACTATGACGGCCCAACGATATGTAGATAATGTACTGCGGCCGGTGGCAATCCCCTACCTTCAGGGTCTGTCAAATGCAATTTTTCAACAGGATAACGCCCGGCCTCACAGTGCTCGAATCAGCCAACATGCTCTACGAGGTGTACAGATGCTTTCCTGGCCACCATACTCTCCTGACTTGTCACCAATCGAACATGTGTGGGACGTGATTGGACGCCGTTTGCAGAACCTGTCACTGCCTCGTTCAGAGGACGAACTGTGGCAAATGGTTGAAAGGGAATGGAGTGCCATCCCTCAGGACACCATCCGCAGGCTTATTGACTACATGCCTAGACGTGTTTCTTCGTGCATCGCTGTCCGCGGTGGTCCTACTTCTTACTGAGCCGACGCCGTCCTCGCTCTAAATTTTGCTTATTTATTTTGAAATAAATATCACTTATTGTTCCATGCTGTCTCTGTCTTCTTAATAAATTTCATCAATTTCTGACCACTCCTTCTTGGTGTTGCGTTTTCAATGTCGAACAGTGTATAAGCTAATATAGTAGCTTAAAAAATTAAGCCCAGAAAATCTCAAAACGACTGAGAGCCTAAAAAAAAAGTCATGGGAGTGTGGCGGTGGGGAGAGGGGGATAGGGTTAACAGGGTCATACTAATGGAAATATTGTCGGCTCGCCTCGCTTCTAAAAATTTGCAATCTGGCCTCTGAGTAAAATAGTGTGGAGACTCATAGTTTCGAACTTCGCTTAGTACAAGAGAAGATTTTCGTTTCATTAAAATCAGATTTTCGAACTTAAACAAATGCAAATCTAAAAAATGATGCATTCTTGATAATGTCCTGTTATTTTTGCACTGAAAACACGGGGTTTATTCCTTTCATTTTACCGAAACTTAATAAAATGACACAAAACTGGTAAGCAATGTCCAAGCTGACATTATGAATTGAAATATAACGTAATTTTTGCACCAAACCAATAAATATATTTCTTTTTTTCGGGCAAAAATGAATAAGTTTCTTTTTACGATCTTTGGAAAGAGAGTGTCACAAAATTGCCAGATCAATTTTATTGGGAAAACTCTAATTTATTGAGCACTGTTCCTTAAATGAATAGATTAATTTAAATCATTCGAGAAATGCGCAACAGTTTCTTCAGAAAAAAAAAGCTCTAAACACATCCGTTAATTAAATCTTGTTCGTATGTAAAACGTGCTGATTGCTATCTCGAAATAAACAATCAGAAATTCTTCGCTTTGATGTTTCGTTTCAAAAAGACTCTCAAGTGAAACAAGGTATTTAATTAGACAGAACGTGTTAACTTTGAATACAAGGAAAGTTATTCTTGAAAAAGAATTCACCATCAGTTGGCATGACGGCGAAGTTGCTGATATCCTTATCAAGAATGAAAAGAAGATCTCTTAAAGACTGCTTGAAAGTTGGGGTTTTTAAGTTGTATAATATTGCTTACTAGCTTATTTCCCGCCGTCGCCCAGGACAACATAGCTCTAAAAAATCATTTGAATGAATTCTATCCACATGGGCTGTAAATATCTGTTGGGCGGGAACTTCTAATTTTTCTGCATCATACAATATTTGTGCCAATGTTCCAAGGTAATTAAAACATGAACTGTAATTGTTTTTAGCTTATTTCATGCTAAAATAAAATAGGTGAGCCTTAAATTGATAATTCATTGTTAATTGTAATCTTTGTTGGAAAATACTCATATTTAAATGTGTTAAATTTTATCAATTTGTTTGCTTAAAGGCTTATCTCTATTACTCTCTTTGGTAGCACAAATAACTTTTAAACGTTTTATAAACGTTTTTAAGCGGCTGTTACAATGTTAATAACCATTTTACAACCTTTAAAAAACGAAGTGTGCTACTTGGGTCTATGTGTTCAAAATTGAAAAAAAAAAAAAAAAATGGCTATTTTGAGACAAAAAATTTGAATTTTTTAAAAATTTTAAAACCGTGCCTAAGAGAATTCTAGTGCATCAAGAAACCTCTGTGCCAAGTTTGATGAAAATCCGACGAAAACTAGATTTGTATAAGGAGCAAACATAGAAATATACATACATACATCTATTTATATATATATAAATTCAATTATCTCACAAGTTTTTTCAAATATTCATCAATGAATATTTTGAAAATGCATGAAAAACTAAATGTTCATTTTACATAATGTTTCGTTTATTATTCATCAAGATCCAAACTTTTCTTCATTTATTTATCTGAAAATGGGGATTCCAATGTTGTTTTAAAGCTGCATGCAACTCCTTTATTGAGCTAAGAAACAATTTATGAAAATTGTTTTTTTTTTTGCTCTTTTCAGGATATTGTTCTTAAGAACGTCCTATCAGGGACTGTTCTCTATGAAATTAACATGACTTGTTGCCAGAAAATATATTCATAAATTAATCCGTTCTATAAGATACCACTAACTTAAAAATAAAAAGCTGTGAAATGAAACGCGAACATGAAACATAGAAGCAGAAAATAAATTTCGAAATACAAGAAAGAAACATTAGAAAACATTTTACAAAAATCGATTCGTATTCACTCGATCGCGATGCAAAGAGATTTCACGCTTTAGTGTTTATCTTGTTTCAGATGTCTTTCTCTACTTTTAATCCAGACTTATCCGAAGGCGAAGGAAAAAGAAAAGAAAGAAGGTCTCTAAGACACAAAGAAACATTTCAAATCCTTTTAAAAGGGGAACTTAAAATGAAAACTAGTCTGCTTCGGTTTAATAAATATAACTGGAATGGAACATTAAAAAACAAACTAAAAACTTTCTGAGATTTTTGTTTTCTAAAATAGGATGATACAATAGAAAGTGTTCACTGTAATGAAATAAATTTCAACTGCACGTATTTTTTTTTTTACGGGTCTCAATTTGTGAAACAAAATAGTTTTTGAGCGATAAAAAACCTTATTAGGTTTTACTTTTCAGGAATAAATCATTAAGGACCTCAATAAAGCCACTTTTAATACAGATTTTTGTCAAAGATTTGTGCATGAAATTTCACCTAAAGTATGCATAAACGGTGTTTTTATCTTCTTGAACCCAACTGCTCAGAACAATGTTTTGTTTCTTTAACCAAACATGTGCGATTTTTTACTTATATATCCTTTAGTACGTCTTTCGATCATGCATCAATCATCTAACACATTCTTTAATCGTAATATCTGTTCACTTCCTCAATACTTTCTATATTTTTGAGTAATGTAGATATACTTAATTGTGGAGAAAGAAAAACTTCGAATTGTTAGTAAAATATAAAAAGAATTTTCCCTTGTACTTGTTTAATAACTCTTATTTATAGCTACCTGTATCCCGTGATAAATTTCTGCAGTATTTAAATAAATAAGGAAACAGTTCTTAAATTATGAAAACTTTATGCTTCAAAAACATAAAAACAATAGATTATTTCAGCAAAATAATTTCCTAAACTAACTAACTTAACAAAATAGGCCTGATGGTCTTATAAAATAAAACTAAGTATAGACCCTACTCGAAAGTTCAAGCAAAAATGAAACGTATTCAATTATCTTCGTAACAAAAAGCAGGAGAAAAATAAGTTAATTGAAAACACAAAGCACATGAATGATGGAAAGTGTATCTTACCATGTATAATGACTCGATTCAACAGAGAAGGATGACACACTTTATCGCATTTAATTAAAAAACTAATGGAGGAAAAGCTAAATGAGGATCGATGACGACGGATGATTAAAAAATGAGAAATGAGAAAATATATATTAAAAACATCGATCAAAGGAGTTTTTTTTTTCTTTCTCTCTTTGTTTTTCAAACTTCGCTAAGATAATTAGAAAAACTGTAGCGAAATTGAAGAGTTTTTTTTTTCCAAATATTAAGAGTTGGTAAGATACATATTAGCAAACTGTATGTTTGTTTTGAAAAATTGAGGTAACGGTATCAATAAATATACCATCAAACAACAACCTAAAGAATTTATCGTTATATATAAAAATGAATGTATGTATTTATGTATGTGCCTATGAATGTCCTTCATAGACTCAAAAACTACCCGTCGGATTTCGCTACAAATTTCACAGTTTGATTGTGTCATCACTGGGCATATCAAGAGACCAATTAGAAAATTCTTTTTTTGTTCCAATTTTAGTTGAAACTTCCACATAAAATCTCTGATTTTTAAAGGCTTTCCTCCATTCAAATCACAATTTAGTGCTTTGTCTCAACTTCCCCTCGATAGCTAATTTTGCGATTGTTGTTTGGAAGCTTTTGAACTTTTGAATGCCGATTTGAATTGAGGGAGGAAAAAAAGCAGAAGTGCTATTGCTGTATTCCCCTGGCCAATCTTATGAAATTAGTTTTCCTACTCTTTATGTTAGAAGAAAAAACTCACTGAGTTGTTCAATGATTTTGAAGTTACTGCTTGGAAATTTTTATGCAACTTGTCGAAATCTCACGTCCCGTATTCTAATACCTTAGATAAGCAATCATAAATTGCAGGAATCTTGTGATTCTATGAAAGAAAAGTCGGGAGTTTTTAAACATTTTGAAATTGAATTTTTCCGGTACAAACTTACTTTTTGTGTTTTTTTTGTATATTTCATCGTATTTCCCCCATAACTCATGGCTACATTAAGTGGCACTACAATTTTTAACCAGATAATGGATTCATTTTTCATAGTTTTTAAAATTATTATTTTTTCCTTATAGTCGACTTATGCGAAATTCCGCACTGCGCGAAAGTAGTAGCGCAACAATATTAATTAGAGTTTATGCTTCTACTTATTTAAAATATTTTTAAAACTGCTAAACTGCGACTTACAGTGCTTAAATTCAGATTTTGTTTCCTGATTTTAACAACAACAGAACTGTAGCTCAGAATAATGCATTGAGTTTATACTACCCATTAAAGGGAAATTAGGATTAGAATTTGGCTAAAAAACACTATTAAACGACATTTTTCGTCCTGGATTCAATTCATGCCGTTCTCATCATAAGAACGATCCAACCGCACCAATACGTCTTAATTTTTGCATGCTATTCATTGAAGTAATGTGTAATAAAAAAATTGGTTTTTCATGACAAAAAGAAAAAATACAAAGTATTTATTCATTGTGAGTCAATTTTTCGTGATTAGCTGGCAAAATAAGCTTTCAAATGAGGGGTAAATCACAGAATTTGACAAGTGAATAAGGGAAATAGGTAATGAGAGAAAAAGAGGCTAGATGGAGCATTCCGGTTTAACTTTTGTGATCTTCATTTCTGCGACCGTTCGTCCTTGATGCATACTTAAAATTGCAAAAAAGCTTCTAATGAAGTGAAGATCTAAGATGATGAAAGTTTGAAGTGAAAAA
Organism: Uloborus plumipes; assembly: GCA_038373865.1. NCBI lineage: Eukaryota > Metazoa > Arthropoda > Arachnida > Araneae > Uloboridae > Uloborus > Uloborus plumipes. Next base: position 31,367 of record JAXGGA010003395.1, read on the forward strand.
AAATAAGATAGTCAAAAAATACGAAATACTGCTGTTTGTTTGGATCCTAAGTCCCTTAACTTATATTTAGGAAAATTAAGAGCATGAAAAAAATTGAGCACAAGAAGTTTGACATTAGTACGACCAATATTCAACGAAATTTAAGACGCAATGTTTTGTGACTTACACCATTTCACACTCGCTGAAAATAACACCTTTTGGGGGGAAATAGCTAGCGGTATTAGAGCGGCTTCAGTAGAATGACATGCGGTCATTCTACTTAAAGATGCTATTCGTTCTGGTCTCATTTTCTGCACGAGCCCTCAAATTTTTAAACTCGAATATCTCTTTGACTTTCAATCGCAAACCTTTCAAGTTTTTTGTACTGGAATTATACTTTCAATGGAGATTTTTTCCTAAAGATTAGTTGACGGACCTGCAGCGAGTACGAAAAATTATATTTTATATTTTTTCACTATATTTTTCCGCGTAAACCTTTCAATATCTTAAATCTGCTCTTAATTTTGAGCATATAAGTTGTGGGTAGTTATGCAATACTATGGGTTGTTCTTTTTTTCAGGCTTATGCTAATAGCAGTGCAATAACACTATTTAATATGAGTATGACAGTTAAAAATAACGGATCAAAGTTACCCTGAATGACTGTAAATTGTGTTTAATTCACCAAATAATTAATTTTTAAATTTTTTACTGATTAATCCGCTCAATGCATTTCAGTGTTAAATGTGATAAAAGAGACATATGATTAACAGTTTCTGTAACCTTCTATAAATTTTGTAAGTGTTTTATTTGTCTTGAAACACCGAATCATGGGTTTTCAAAGGAAAAAGAATATTTTTTGAGGTCATATCACTGATGCCTTACGTGGCATCCATAAAATAGACAAACTTCAGCAGTTCGTTTTACGGCTTGGCACTGCCTCAAATGATCAAACTTTCACAGAAAAATTACTTGATGCTATTTACGATCTTACTCGTATGAAAACCAACACATATTTCCTAGCATATCTTTTATTCACGTCAGAATATTTTACAAGAAAATATATTTTTTCATAATTTTCTATCCATCTTTGTTATGAAATTAATCAGTACAATCTCAGTTTCTTTTTCAAATTTGTGCAGTTTTTCATTATTATTCAGTCCAGAAAACAAATCATTTGAATATTGTGCATATTTTCCAAATCTCAAAAATACCACAAGGAAAAATAATAAAATTTTAGTCAACTTTTTTTGTTTTACCTATTGAAAATAAATTACGAATTCATAAATTTCATTCATTTAATTTTTTCCACGCATAACGCATGTCAACTTTTGATTAATTTTTCAAGTGAAACGTGATTTATTCTCGGTTGTAGAAGCCCTACATTCAGCTAAAATCATTTCACGTAAAAACATAAAGTCACAAAAATATTAAGACCAATAATCTAATTGACTGCACAATGCAAGTAGAAATTTTTTTGAGTAACTTTGCATTTAAAACTCTATTGAAGCTGAAAAACTGACGTGCATAGGAGGGGCCTTGGTGGCGAAGTGTGGTTGCGCGTCGTTCTCGTAATCCCAAGTTGTCGGGCTCTATTCCCGCCCCCTCCCTGGTTGTGACTTTCCCCTAGTGCTGTAAACTATGTCTTGTACAGTCGAGCCCGCTTATTAGAACATCGGTTAAAAGAATATCCCGCTTAATGTAATAAATTTTCAATGTACCAAACCGTTGCAATGTATTATTTTAATATTGGATAATGGAATATCTCGCTTATTAGAATAGTTTTTTTGCGGAAAAATGGCTATTTCATGAAGTGGGCTATACTGTACTATGTCTTCTCTTAATTGTAAAATCTTCCTTGTGTTGGTCCAGAGGTAAGGGCCCTGGCATGCAGTCCTCTATGAATGTGAAGCTAATAAGCTTCTGAATTTATAAAAATAAAGGTGAACACAAACACGTGGGGGAAGGCGACCAAAAATAATTCTCTTGCGCAAAAAATCCTCACCGAGCAAAACATGTACTAAAGTCGGACAGACCTAACCTGGCAACCTTGGGAACATTACTCAAATTAATCAGTCTTACGAAGTTGTCTGACTTATTTTGTCCTAGGGCCACGTGGGCCTAGAGGTAGAGTACTCTCCTCGTAAGCAAGTGGTCGCGGGTTCGAATCCCGCCTTGCCCATGGATGTTATTTCATCCTCTCTGTGCCGTAAATCTGTCCTGTGTTTGTCAGGAGGCAAAGCGCATAGCACGCAGTCCTCATGTATGTTGAAGCTGATGGCTTCTGGAAAAAAAAATGTCCTAACTCTAGCCGTGCCAATCGAGGTAGAAGTAATGGCGATCTTCAATCGGTTCTGCGTGTGAATCGAGTTCTTTGAAAAATGTGTTTTTATAACATCTGTTATAAGGTAAGTACAAATTGTCTAACTGATTTAGAGATGTCGTCTTTCATGCACAGAAATATGACTTGGTATACTTTACGGAATACATTTATTGATTTCGTTGATCATTTTTTACTATTATAAATTTGTACAATCTAATTGTTTGTATTGTTCTATGTCCGGTTAAGACGAGGGCAAATGACGTAATATTATGTTTTTGAAAACAGCAGTATTGCTCTATTTTTTTTCTTACGATATCATCGAATCTTTGTGATTGCTAAATTATGATGAGCTCATAGAATCGTTTGCTGCTTTTTTAATTAGCTCTTATACGTTTTTAAGCCTTATTTTCAACTTAGTGTTCCGTTCTGCCCCCGGCTTCTTTCTTTCTATGCATGCATGTATGTATATATGTTTGTGTGTATTGATTTCAGAGCAGAAATTTTACAAGTATTCATTCCACTTCAGTAGAATATAGCTATTCTTACTCAAAGATGTACTTTGTCGCACCTTTGATGATTACAATCGGAATCAGATTTAAAAAGAATTTAGATGCAAACTAATATATTGTGTCCTTTTTGATCATCCCCTTATGACGGGTAAATGGGGAGCTCAAGTCACCCCCTTAGAAATTAGTTCTCCCTTACTTTTTGCACTATTTTTTTGCAAAAATATGAAAACCTTTTCTTCTTCAGCCATTAATGAATAAGTTATTAAAATGTCAACGTTTAATAACGTTAATCTGTATTTAAACTTTTTTTAATGGGAAAAATATCCTACAAAATCATGGGGATAATATCTGAGACCTCACATCTAAAATTTCGCATATAGTCGCCCATGTTTCTGATGTATATAAACCTTTCTTTCGAAAATTACTTTTTTGGAAGTCATATGTTTATAATTGTCTTCCTTCAAGACGATATTTTCCAATCGTCGGCGCTAAATTTTCTACCTAAAAACTAAGCAAATATATAGTGTACATATATTTTCTGTTAATAGCTTTTACCTTTTTTTCGTTCAGTGCAGTTGAAAATACGGCATTTTTTTCTAACATCAATTTGTCTTCATTGAGCTTGCAATAACTTCAGTGAAAGCAGTCACATAAACTTCAGATGGGCACATTCTTCTTCTAACAACTCGTGGGGTAATTAGAAAAATAATTAAAATTATTCTTTAATGCATAAAGAGCATTGAAGATAAGCATAGAGATTTGCTTGCTGTATTAGAAACAATATCTTAGAGTTACAGTTTTTTATATTTTGTTCCTGTTGAAATTTATGTTCTACACGCATGGTTTTTCAACATTAAGTACATAATTATTTCTTTGTCCCCAGTAATGAAATATAAGTTGATAAAATGACTGTAAAATTAAAAAAAAAAAAAAAAAAACAGGATTATTTCCCGAGATATGTGAGTGTATTACTTTGATAAGAAAAATAGTCCTTTAAAAACCCTTAAAGCTATAGGACTGAAATTATAATCTTTATCCCCATTCGAAACTTGGGGCTTGGTTGTCTAGCTACAAGAGATCGAAAATTTATTTTTGTACTATTTAGGGAGATGGGTGGGGGAGGCAAATGACAAATGTGACAAAGTAGATTCGAATGTCTTATTTGTAATTAAAAAACAGAAAAGAAACATTCAGTATTTGAATATCGTTAAACCGCGAAGAGATGGCGGGTTGACTGGAAGCGGAAATGGACCACTTCATTTGAAATGGGTTGGATCTACAAGAACGCGTAAACAGTGAAGTCGTGCGTAAATGAATGAAGTGGCCCGCTTCTGCTTCTAATTGCCGCCCAATCCGCTTCAAATCCAATTTGCCGATTGTGATTAGTTGATGCAACGAAATGCAGCTTTTCTTAGCCCTCCCCCTGAATGGGTAAAATACTGTAAAACATACGTCATGGCATTAGGGGACATTCTCAGGTGGGCTGTACAAAGCACGGTCCATCGGGTTTGGGCATTTTAACACCAAACTTTTAAGGGCACCAAACGTTTGAGGGCACCAAACTTTTAAGGACACCAAAGAAACGTAAATTTATTTTTAATACGCAGTTATTAGTTTCACTTGTGTGTATGTGCGTAACTCTGAATAAAAGATAAAATTCATGTTCTTTGCAAATATAAAACTAATATATTTATTACTATTATTACTAAAGGCTAAACTATACACTGAAGTGACAAAAGTCATGGGATAGCAATATGCAAATTTTCAGATGGCAGTAGCATCGCATAGAACAGGTATAAATGCGCAGTGCTTTTACAGAGCTTTCATTTCTGTTCAAGTTATTCATGTGAAGAGGTTTTAACGTGATGATGACCGCACGACGTGAATTAACAGACTTTGAACGCGGAATGTTAGTTGGAGCTAGACGCATGGGTCATGCCATTTCGGAAATCGTTAGAGAATTCAACATTCCCAGATCCACTGTGTCAAGAGTGTGCCGAGAGTATGAAATTTCAGGCATAACATCCCACCATGGACAGCGCAGTGGTCGACCGCCTGCACTTAAAGATCGAGACCGGCGACGTCTGCAAAGAGTCGTAAATTCTAACAGACAAGCAACACTGCGTCAAATCACCGTAGAAATCAATGTGGGACGTACAATGGACGTGTCTGCTAGAACTGTGCGGAGAAATTTGGATTTCTTGGCTATTCCAGCAGAGAGACCGACTCGAGTGCCTTTACTGACAGAACGACATCGCTTGCAGCGACTCTCGTGGGCACGTGAGCATATCGGTTGGTCCCTAGATGAATGGAAAACCGTGGCCTGGTCCGATGAGTCACGATTTCAGCTGGTAAGAGCCGATGGTAGGGTTCGAGTGTGGCGCAGACCCCACGAAGCCATGGACCCAAACTGTCAGCAAGGCACTGTTCAAGCTGGTGGTGGCTCCGTAATGGTGTGGGCTGTTTTTTCATGGCATGGACTTGGTCCTCTAGTGCGACTGGACCGAACATTGACTGGAAATGCTTATGTGCAGCTACTTGGAGATCACTTGCAGCCATTCATGGACTTCATGTACCCAAACAACGATGGGATTTTTATGGATGACAATGCGCCATGTCACCGGGCCACAACTGTTCGCAATTGGTTTGAAGAAAATTCTGGACAATTCCAACGAATGATTTGGCCACCTAGATCGCCCGACATGAATCCCATTGAGCATTTATGGGACACCATCGAGAGGTCTGTTCGTGCCCAAAATCCTGCCCCATCAACGCTTTCACAATTATGAACGTCTATCGAGACAGCATGGCTCAATATTCCTGCAGAAGACTTCCAACGACTTGTTGAGTCCATGCCACGTCGAGTTGTTGCACTTCGCCGGGCAAAAGGAGGGCCGACACGATATTAAGAGGTATCCCATGACTTTTGTCACTTCAGTGTATTACATAATAATGTATGAGTGTTATAAGTGTTCCAGTTGTTTATACATATGTAACTGAATAAAAAATAAAACTCAGGTTCTTTGCAAATATAAAAGTAATACATTTTTTACAATTATTACTACTAAAGGCTAAACCCTATTATATAAACTATATTTCTTATATTACATGTTGATGTATTTATTATAAGAGCATCTAAAAGCGTATTTTTTAGTTTTTTAAAACTAATTTAAAGATTATCTTCTCCCCCCCCCTTTTTTTTTGAAACTGTTACTTTAAAATATACAGATATTTTCGTGATAAGGATATCAATTTTTAACAGAAGCTGGGTATTTCCGGATAGTACGAATACAATTTGTAACCGTTTAAATATTTATTAATCACATAAAAAATTCTTTTTTTTTTTTTTTTTGCAGCAATGAACGCTACGCATTTGTATATACACGTGCATATATGTATGCTACACACTATTTTTTTTTACTTTGATCCACCGATAGTTTAGTGTTTGAATGACCGTCTTCATTCAAACGCCCCTCTTGTTCAAAACAAATACAATCGGTTAATTCTTGCTAAAAATAGTATAAACAAATATGTTCATATTTTTAATATCTTGCAAACGATTTCACGTAATTACAAAACTTGTTTTTTCATAGCAATCAACGGCAGTTTACCTATTTATTTATTTATTTATATTTTTCTTTTTGATTATTTCTTATTTTGACCGGATTATCCAAATTTCCGACTCTCCGTTCTGCCTTTGGTCCCATATAGTGCGGAAAAACGTAGCAGCGTTATGTATTGCATAGCGACATTGACTCATTTCAACAAACTCTCGTTATGATTCTTACACAGAATTTTACACTAGTAAGTAAAACTTTCAAGTTCAAAGATTTAACCAATGAAATAACATTATTGCGCCGTAAAAAATCAGAAATGTTCTTGAAAAATAATGAGCAGCTAATGTGCCTAATTTCAGCTGGTAAGAACTCTGGCAAAAAATAGAATGTTTCTCTCGAATAAGCAGTAACCTTTAAAGTTAGAGGATCTAGGATCTGCGCACATAAAAAATTATTAAGGGGACCAGAAAGTATTGTCGTTTTTTCTCAAACAAATCAATTGTTAAAAGTTTTTAATTGAAATAAACGATGTGATTATCCTCATTATCAAGGGACTTTTGCCATCTAGTGGAAAATTGAAGATATTAAACAGATTAAAATAGATTTGAAAAAAAAAAAATGATTTTAGAAGCAAAATATCTTGAAATGGCATCTTGGATACAAGCTACAGTTTGACGTTTTTTTCCTGTATGGATCGCAGTAAAGGGAAACCAGATGGTGCAAAATTACAGGTGAGTATTATGTGTACTCGGATTTCCCTTTCGATAGCTAAAACACTTCCTATTACACTAAAACTTGAAAATTTGGCTTGCATTCAAAACGCTATTTTAAGATATTTTCTCCAAAAATCATTTTTTTAATATCTATCCGGGATTTAAATGTTGTACGAGATGGCAAAACACCCTTAATAACGAGAATAATTGCATAGTTTATTTAAATAAAGACTTTTAACAACTAAGTTATTTGATTAAAAAAAAAAAAAAAAACAACGGCATTACTGTCTGATCTTGTTGGGTAAAACCTTCCGCGCACTTACGCATGCGTCAGGTCTTCTCGGATCTTACCAAAAATAGGGGTGTTAGGTAAGATAACAATAAAGGGAAGAATAATAAAAAGTATTTTGAGCCATATCAGACAACGTGGAACCATGCTAATTTTAAATACATAGTTTAGTTAAATATGCCAAAAGGATATAGCAAATGCAACTTTTAAATTGAAAACTTCGAAAAGTTATCCCCCACAACCCATCTACCCTTTTCTAAGTGGAACGGTTCGCGAATGCTAGGCGCGGTTTTCATGGAGAGACAGTGCTCTCTGGTCCTCCTAATAAATTTCGTTTTTTTTTTTTTTTTTTTTTTTTTGCTTCTGACTTTTAACATCTTAAATCTTCACTTCATTTTGAGCATGTTTGCCATTGGAAGTATGCATCTAGGACGAACGGTTGCGAATATAAAGGCCATGCAATTTAAACCGAAACACAAAGTATACATTTCCACATTCCTACGAAATCTATACATTCGATTAATGACCATGCAGGAATTCTTCGTCCTGTGATCACACTGCAATCACACGGACTGCAAATCAACTACAATAGCTTTATTTGAATGTTCAAAGCATTTATAAAGAGACGCTTAACTAGTTCCGTAAAACAAATAGATGCCAGAAGCAAATGACTTGAAATGCAAATAAAAGTTGTTACAGATTCTATGAAAGGTGCTTTGATCAGATTTATGGCAACAATTATTACACTTTATTGAAAAAGATCTTTCTATCTGCGTGGGGTTTATAATACGAATTAATCTTAAAAAAGCAATTCTTATTCTCAAATTGAAATACATAAAATTGCTTTGAAAGATTTATGTATTTCATTTTCCTTCGACTTGGTAAACGCATCGTAGATTCGAGAGTACTTCAGAGACATTTTTTAATGAAAATGTTTATTATACCAAATGACTTATTAGGTATTTCATTCACATATGCTTTGTTTATAGTTCAAGTATATCTTAATGATTCAAGTTTAGAATTTTAAACTTCAAAAATTTGTCCGAAAAGTTACGTGACACACGTGTGCGTATGTACGCTCTGAAGATGAAAATATAAATTTGAAAAGCTCATTTTCATCATTCTTAATAAGAAAAGCACCAATTGAATGCAAAAAAAATGCATCTAAAAATAATAAGGCAGGTGTCTGAATCTCAGGAGTAAAGTGTAATTTTTTTTAAACTCTGCATTCTCATATGCAAGATTCTAATAAAAAATATTGATACTCTCCCTAATTAAATATTAGATCATATAGCCACAATAAAGACTCCTTAGTGTTTTTCCGTAAAAAGTAGTTTTTTTTTTCTTTTTAAAAAAACTCTCAAGTAGTAAAGTTTTCTCGATTTTTATTTTTATTTTTTTCACTTTTTTAGCTAACATTTCACAAAATAATGAAAGATAAAATCTAAGATGACTATTCATTAATATTTTACTCTCTTTTTTTTCTTATTTGGCTCTTACCATGCGTTTGGGAAATATGTAGCATAATTTCTAGAACAGAAGAATCATTTTTCATGTAACATACTGTCTGATTTTCTTAGGTAAAAACCTTCAGCGCATTTACGCATGCGTCAGGTCTTCTCTGATCTTACCAAAATAGGGGTGATAGGTAAGATATCAATAAGGTAAAAGAATAATAAAAAGTATTTTAAGCCGCATCGAACAACGTAGAACGATGCTAATATCGAATACATAGTTTAGTTGAATGTGTGAAAAAAAATAGCAAATGCAAGTTTTAAATTGAAAACTTCGGAAAGTTCCCACTCACAACCCATCACTTCCTTTTTAAGTGGAATGGTTCCAGAGTGCTAGGCGCGGTTTTCACTAACGGACAGTATCTTCGCCTCAGAACAACGATATGATATATTACTGTTATTATGAACCTTATGGATTACTGTTACTCTGAGGTGACGGTACATGATTTTGACTTTTCCAAAGTCCAAAAATTAACTACCATGTTAACTTGAAAACACGTATCTCGGAGTTACAATGACTTTTTTTTTTTCAATGTGAAAGGAAGAAATTAATGAAAGAAAAAAGATATCTTTTCATCCATCAGCCTACTTTTTTCATTGAAAAATGTACCCCGAAGCACGTGTTTGCAGTTCCCTGCAAAGTTAGTGCAATATAACTTTGTAATATTATTTGTCAGTTTTCAGCAGTAAGATATTACTTTTTTACTTAATTACGGATGGATTTTTTTTATTTAGATCTGTTAACTTGCGTTTTTCAAAAAAATAAAAAGATTTTTTATTTGTTTCGTAATTTTAATAATGACAGTGGCCTCTCGGTTCATTGCATTTGTTGGAAGAAAATGAAAAAGAACGAAATTTCTGAAAATACGATTTAACCGCGAAATCGTTGAAAAACTAACATTCTAGTAACTATTATGTGCATCCGGAATTAATATAATTTTTTTCCTATATTTGGAGAAATTTTCGAATCAGAGGAATAAATCAAAATTATCTTATCAATCGCATTTTTCAGTAGAATATAAAGCAATAATTAAAAATAGTCAAATGAAAAAGTAAAAATAGCAACGTTAAGTTGCACAAAACTGAGCACTAAGTTTGTGTAAATAAGCGCAGTTATTTAGTTTTACTTTTCTGCGAAAAAGTATTTATTGATATATATTTAAATAATTTTCCCGATGAAATAAGAATTTGGACAATAATAACTGAAAATGCTGTATTTAGGAAAATTAAATTTACGTAGGAAATACTTAATTATGAAAAACATAAATGATCGTAAATTCCGAACGTAGTTTTACTACCTGGTAAAACTTGAGACTGAAATAATTTGATAGTGGCCAGTGAACCCAAAAAAGTTAGTGGCCACTTTGAACCAAGTTCCAAAATTTTAATCCCACTTCACTTCATCGTGCATATAGTAATATTATACAATGTACTCACATATCTCTTGACTAAATTACTATATATTAAAGAAAAATGTTTAAAAAAAACTTAAACATTTTCTGAAAAAGAAAATTATTTTAAAATCCAAATAATAATCCATTTGCAAATAAAACAAAAACTAAACGCACCTGCATACTTGAGCTTTAAAAAACATTTCCTTTAATTTGCTGATTAATCATAAATTTGGTCATCTTTAACTATTTTTTCAACAAAGTGACGCCAGTGACGATGCAAATGTTCATTTTTTTTTTTATAATCGGCACGATGCATCGGCAGTTTGAATTTTTGTTCAGAAAAAACTAGGTCACCAGTTTGGCGACCAACATAGATCTCGTAGTCGCCAAAAAATAATTTTGATTCACCACTAGTCACGACCGCTAGTCACGACCTTTAGTAAATTAAAAACGTAGTTTTACTATCTGGCAATTTGTCACCATTACAGACGTAACAATCCGAAGTTTAATACACATTAATTACAATTTGGTTTCAAACCTGTAATTTTTTGATAAAAAAAAAATTAAAGCTTCACTGTTACGTCCGTAACAGTGCATCTTTAATTTTTCAGGGCACAGAGGTAGAGCATTCGACACATCTGAATGAGCGTTATAATGTCGCACAAAATTAATGGAAGGTTACTGTTTTTGGTTTTGGTTTTTCAGCTGAAACATATCTGTTATTAAAAAGTTTAATAACGCAAATGCTCATTTATTTTCTTTGACAAATCACCAGAAAAACAACATAGAAACAGTAAATATACTAAATCTATCATCCAGGAGGTTGGCTGCATTCCACGGAAAGATATCAAACGGAAGTTAACTTCTTTTAACATGAAAGCGAAACCATCCATCTTGTCTTCGTTATGTATGTGCTCAAACTTACTTGCGCAATACATCAACTGGAAGCCAAGACTGGTGATGAGAATTTGAGCGCTTTATGTGATTTAAAATTAGTAATGAAAGATTCGTAACATTTTGTATGCATTTTTATACCTCTCTGATGTAAAGAAAAGCTTTTAAACTTTGTCAAAGTGATGCAAAGAAAACTTGTATATTTTTTGTTTAAGAAAATCATTTATCTTTACAGTGACATTTAAGAAACTTTATTCAAATTATTTTAAACGTTTCTGTTAGGACAGTAGAAACGAAATCTTTTGGGAAAATTTTTGTACATTTTTGCCTAGATCCCGATTTGTGGCAATTGGCTACTTCAGTTTGATAATAATCGCTAAAGGGTTACTTTTGAATTCAGGAACTACTGCTTATGCTTCAGTTTACAGTGGAAATTTACTGCTATGATGGCATACTTGGAAATGAAGTCGTCAAAGACTTGACTACCTCTTTTATAGAATCACAAACTATACTTCCATTGAGAAATTTTAGAGTTTAAGTAAAGAAATTTTTATCAAATGGAGTAAGGTGAGTTGTAGCTCAGCGACGGTTAAATAATATTCATCGTTTTGATTATTACTAGCACGAAAGGAGGAGAAAAATTGCTGTGCTTTCGCAAAAAGTTGTAATACATATTTATGAGACAGTAAAAAACATATTTTATAGTCAAACCTTGTTAATTCGAGCACGCTTAAAACGAACTACCGCTAAGACGACCTACATGTATACATAGAAAAAGGTGTTTAAAATACTTTTATATCTTCTCAGGAAATACAAATCTGAAGATGCAGCTTACGGCACCGAATTAACAGAAATAGAAGACACCAGTTTTATTCCTTCATTAAAAAGTGGATTAAAGACCTTTCGTATGGAAAACAACATTTTTACTTCATTAGTCTTAAATTTAAGGTAAGGTTTAATTTGAGTTTTTTTCTTTTTGGAAAGCAATAAAAAAACGCGGTATTTCCAAATCTATACTGATGATATAAAGCTGAAGAGCTTGTTTGTTTGAACGCGCTAAGCTCAAGAACTACTGGATCGAATTGAAAAATTATTTTTGTGTTGAATAGTCCATTTCATCAGGAAGGCTTTGGCAATCCAACATTACCCTTTATGCAAGGAGTAACTATTATAATTTAAAAATAATAATGGTAGAAAAGCATAGCGGATTAGTTTCCACTCTTCTCGATAGATGGCGTTCATTAAAAGTATTGTTTTAGCAACTGTGTTGAGGGCGCTGGCTGATAATGGATTCCAAAAGAGTAAAATTTCCCAAAAGGTTTCGTTTGCTGAAACTATTAATAAATCACAGGGACAAACATTTACACAGGGACACACGTAGGAATAGATTTACGTCAGGACTGTTTCTCCCATGGACAGCTATATGTTGCATTTTCAGGATCAGGTTGCGGAGAAAACCAGTACGTTCTACTATCCAACGAAAATAAACCTGAAAGTATCGTGCATACAGAAGTACTTTAAAATACGTTCTGTTAATAAATAATATTATATCTATCCATATTTGATAAGACTGGTCAGGTCATCTTACGAACTCATTTCCAAAGGTTCTTTTATTTTTGTGTTTCCTCGTGGGATTTTTTTACAATATATTTATCATATACATAACATATCGTGGTGTACTTAAGAGTTTTTTTAATAGATTGTTGTCTTACTAACGCGGGTGAAATCACGGAGTACAGCTATGTCCTAATAAAGGTTTTTGATGCAACATTATAGTGCAAAGGAATTCTTTTTTCTCATTTTTTACTCAAGTTTTGTTAATTTTTTTTTCAGAGGTAGCCCGTGCAACGCCGGCCATGCAGCTAGTGAGTGAGAAAACGAGAAGCTATGTAACAGGAAATTACTATAAATATAAATATTTAAATACATGCCCTCAAAAATCAAGTTTTTCTGCACTACCACAGTACTTTTAAGATGTGTTGAAAGTGGACATTTAGCATACTTTTTGAAAAAATTGACCTGCAACTTTTAAGGCAGAAGTACTTTTGCTTACTAGTGTTTTTTCAGCAATATTTTCTAACAAAGAAAAAAATATTGAAACTGCTTATAGTATAGTGTGAAAGTAGAAGTCAAAGGATATTGCTATTATTAATCTATATAAAAGGAAAGGAGTACTGTTGTCTAATATACTGCCTATAAAAGTAGTACTATCTATGTATTCGATTCACTCTTAACATTTCACCCCATTTTCAAACACATATTCAACAAAGCTAGTAACAAATCGAAAACACTTTCAAATGTCTTGTGGGTTATTGATAGAGGGGCAATCATTTCACATTCTCTTAATGGCACGTTTTACAAACTAATTTATGTAAAGTAATTCTCGTGATACGTCTGACAAAGACCGATCATTCCCGAAAATGAAGCGTCATTAATTTGGCGGCGTCCTTCAGATTTGTTATTCTTCCCAAAACTTTGCTCTATTAATTCAACGACTGTTCAAGAGATTTATGGCTGGGTCTGAAGAGGCAGGTATCATTGCCACCAGGCTTCGCTAATCGCTTTCTCCTTGTCTTTCAATTCGATTCAAAGTCAGCTGTCAAAATAAATGGTACTTCTAGCAAATTACTCGCCGTGTTTCAAAGAATCACGTGATTTTAGAACGATAATGTTGGAAAATACTGTCTATCCGTGAGAGGCGCGTCTAGCACTCGCGAATTTTTCCACTTAAAAAAGGGGTGATGGGTTGTGAGTCGGAACTTTCTGAAGTTTTCAATTTAAAACTTGCATTTTTGCTATCATTTTGACATATTCAACGAAACAATGTATTTGAAATTAGCATCGTTCTACGTTTTGATACGGCTCAGAATGCTTCTTATTGTTATCTTACCTATCACTCCTATTTTGTAAGATCAGAGAAGACCTGACGCATGCGTAAATACGCGGAAGGATTTATCTAAGAAAATCAGTCAGTATTGTTTTTCGTTTCGCTAAAGCCGATCATGGGAGAATTTCTTTAGGTCGCAATGGGGGAGTATTTAACTTATAAATTGTTTTTTAAAATATCCGATTTCTAAAACAAAGCGAGGTTTCATATAACGTCACTAGAGAAGAAACATTATATAATGAATATATTGGTCAATTTAAAACCATTTTGTCAGTTTTTAAAAACCATTTGCGTATCCATCTGACCACTATCGCTCCAGCAATTTTCATGACGCTACGCACAATCTTTCTTGCTGTTGCAATTGCACTGCTGAGGAGTGTAGATACTCTGATAATCTTTAACATGCCGTATAACGGGACAAACATAAGCTAAAAATTTTTTTTAGGTAATACGAGGTATAAACAAGGGCTTTTAAATACAAAAAAGCATCTGAAATTGCATAATACACGAACAGAAAAATTAGTGTTCTAGAAATATTGAAAAGATTTAACGTATAAAAGCACCAATCCACACATCGTATAACTCTATCGTAAACATTTTACACGAATAAACCCAAAAACAGCGAATAAAACTACGCTTCTTTTATCTAAGAACTGCACCTTAAGGTCGAACACATGGAACGAATGGGGAAAAACAAGAAGAAAAATAAAATGCTAAGAAACAAGAAATTTAATTAAAAGTTTTGTTAATGAACTGGAGCACCTTAATCTAAACACAAAAGTGTAATTAGCAGAAAGAAAACTGCATGTTTAACTTGAGAATGTACTTTAGTTGATGTACTACAGGTGTTAGTTTTAAAAAGAAAATGAGGTAAATCAAATTTTAGTGTGTTTAGATTCTCTCTTAGTTATGAAATTAAGTTTTTGAAATATTTATGCTGAAAACGAAGTAACGAGAAAATAAATCAAAAGTAAGACTTTTTAAAATGACTTGAAAATTACTTTTTATAGAACTAGCTGAAAAAAGGTGTTTTCTTAAAAATCATTTTAAATTTCTCTGCGTATGAAAATATGTTTTTCTGCGTTTTTATCCCATTAATGCCTGACATTTTTTTCCCAAAGATATTTTGTATACTGGTTACAAATAGTGTTTAATGAACAGGAAAAATAATTGAAAAATATCATGTAAAAAATAATTTTTTTATTTAAAAGAGAAAAATCGTTCTTAAAAAGGGACGCTAGGCACCAGAAGGTACATGTTTTTTTTTTTACTATTTTTATTTCTGTCTACGATGCAATATTTAAAAAGACTGTTCATAAGAAGAAGTAAAAGCAGCAATTAACATAAACTGGGAAGTAGATTCAGAGAACAAGGAAATATTAGTGTTGTTGAGTATGAAAGTCAGCAAAGCATTTGTTGTGCAAACCTACACTGCATTTGCTGCATTTCCGATAAGCTTTTTTACTTCAGTGGGCACATCTTACCTGAGTCTTATTTAAAGCAATGTAACGACTTTCCCCATAATGCCTAACTCAGTCCGGTAATATTGATCTCAATGCAATCTGTACAGCAGCTTCTAATATTTAAAATGAAGAGCGGCAACCACTATATACATACTAAGTAACAAGGCAATCAATAACTGCTTTCATGCGACTTGAGATGAATAAAGAAGAAATTCTCACCAGTCATATTATGTGTGGTGGTTTTCTAAATTGGGTAATACGACGTTTATTCTTAAAAAAAAAAAAAAAAAAAAAAAAAACACTAGTCATACCGGATCAAAAACCGGTAATTCCCGATCTTTTGATGCATGAGATCTGTTACCCCCATGCAGCGATTGTACTGAGCAACTATATTTGGCTCATCAATTTCAGTTACTTTCTTTTCGCAATTGGACAATCGCTTAACCTTTCCTATAGGATAAACACCATGAAGATTCAATGCAATAGTTACGAAATTGCTATTATTCCACTGAAACAACGTTATATTATTTTACCTGTCATCGACATTTATTCAAAACTTCCTCTCTTTTCTTTTTTGAAAAACGTAACTTCAGTTAATGGGCATTTTTCAATCCGATTCTTGCACAAAACCTTTCTGAGACAAATGATCAAGTAGGAGCGCAAGAAAAGTAAATAATTGTCACAGTAGAGATCAAAATTGGCACACTCAGGGAATTCTGAAATTAAATCTGCAACCACTGCCTTCCAAACAACAAATTGCATACGCAATTCTTGAATAAGGGGAAGGGCTAAGCTTCTAAAACAGCTTAGGGCTTCTTCAACAGTCAGGCTAAACAACAAAATACACCTAATTGCATTATGGAAAAGTAATTAAATACAACAAATAAACTGAAAAACAAATTTTCTGTTCCTCAATGTATTTTGGGTGTTTCTTACAGATTTCAAGGTCCTGAAAATGAATATGATTGCAAAATATTTCTATCACCCTCTAATTTTAAGATATTTCATTTTTACGTTTTGGATTATATAGACTATCTTACAGAAGTTGTAAGTAAGATGCATTTTTCTTTTAGATGCATTTGATCCATATAGGGTGAAGTGGGGTAATTGCGTACTTGGGGCAAATGTGTACTCATTTGAAAAAAGGAGGAAAAACTGAAGCTAACTGCTATCTAGTGGCGCCATTTGGAAGCCTGTAGTTCAGTGATCACTTCTCAGATGGCTGCACCTATGTCCAGCTAATAAGGCTTTATCAATCTGCCTCGATTTCGTCAGGTGTTTTTTTCGTTATGAATCACATTTCGTGGACTTTTGTTTACAGTGCTGCAGGATCACCATTTTCAGCTAGATTTGATTAGTTCTTGGATAAATCACTTGAAGGTAAGTTGTTTTCTTCATAAATGGCTGCAGATTAGTTAAATTAATGGTTACCTGTACATAATGTTGGGGTATACATTTACCCCGGTTTGTTTTCAGTCACGGGGCAAATGTGTATTTTCTCCTGGGGCAAATGTGTACTACAGTCCAAATTTACCCCAAGAAAAATTTGCATAGAATACACATTCACCCACTCCTTATTAGACTTTTACAATCTTATTAAGGCGTATATTTTTGTTCCCAAATGTTTGATTGACCTCCTCACAATAAATTAATTGAAAAAAATGGAGAAAACACTTTCGTTTACCCTCACTCTGAAGATATTAGCGAAATCGATGGCAATGCTATTGTCACCAAGCTTCCAGAGCCATCTGAGGGAAAAAGAGGTGTTTTGATATTCCCAGTTAATTTTTTCTCCTACAACATGGGTTAGCAGAGTTGCTGAAGGTCTCACTCAAATTTTCTATTCTCATTTTGGCCAGGACTTGCCACTATAATTCCTTTTTTTTACATTCCAAGATGCAAATTTTGACATGTTCTTTTCAATTTTGCTATTAAAGACGTTTTTTCCCCTTTAATCCTATGCTTTGTACTTTGTTTTCAACTTTGTAAACTGTACCAATTAAGAGAGGACAGAAGGTGGGCAACAAAAAAAGTGCATAGCTTCCACTGGAGAATTCGGAAATAAAAAAATCATACACAGAATTTTTTGTCCTTAACTGCTCTTTTGTACTTATTTGGCCCAACAGCAAAACAACTGAATTGTATAGGATTTTCATGCGGCGTACACATTTGCCCCAACTTGTGGGGCAAATGTGTACTTCAGAGATGGTTTTAAAAACATAGCAATACAACCATGAAAAAAATAGTTTTTTAAAAATTCTTTGGATGATTTGTAATCTAGAGAAACGCCGCTAAAAGATGATATAAAAAAATAAAATTCTGAATCCCCCCCTCCCCACCAGAGACTTAAGAAGTTGAATTTCGTCAAAACAGGTACACAATTACCCCACTTCACCCTACACATATTTTTTACTTACTACAGAGATAGAACATGCGAAAAATGAGAAAAAACATAATTCAGTTTGATACCTGCTTTAAATTGTCCATATAAGGCATAAGAATAGCGATTGCTCATTGATGGCTCAAAAACTTGCTTGAAGGCAGTAGTGCTCCATAATAGAAATACTCTGCCATCGGTTACAATAGCTTATTCTTGCATACTAATAGAATCTTACGAAAATAGGAAATTATTGCTTCATGAAATTGACTACTCACACCATAAGTGGAGCGTATGTGCAGATTTTAAAGCAATTGCAATTCTCATTGGTCTGCAACTGAGTTATACAAACTTTTGCTCTTTTCTTTGCGAGTGGTACAGCAGAGCAAAATATGAGTATTATACCAAAAAGAAATGTCCAAAG
Source organism: Uloborus plumipes (assembly GCA_038373865.1). NCBI lineage: Eukaryota > Metazoa > Arthropoda > Arachnida > Araneae > Uloboridae > Uloborus > Uloborus plumipes. The sequence goes on from JAXGGA010003395.1 coordinate 49,689, forward strand.
AGCAAGCAATATATTGATGAAGAAAACATATAACCAAAAGTTTCCTCTAATCGATTAAAAAAAAATATTCTCCCACCTTTGCACATAAACAATAGATGAAGAATTTGGTTAAAACAATATATAAAGAAAGAGAAAAACAATATATTGAAGACACAGTTCCAATCACTCATGTATGCAAAAATTAAGGATGGTATTTTCAATGGTTCACAAATAAGAAAGCTTATGAACGACCAAAGTTTTGAAGCTATATAGTTTAAGTGATTTAGAAAAACAGCAAGAACTGATTTTAAATATGTTGTGACACAATTCTTAAAAAATAATAAAAGTCTTTACTATGAAAAATTTATCCAAGACTTGGGAAAAATTATAATTGGGTGTTCGATGTCATTGGCAATTCATTTTTTATCATCTCACTTCAATTTTTTCCCTGATAGCACGGGAGATCTGAGAGAAGAGCATAAGGAGCGAAATATCCACTAGGATATTTTTGCAACAAAAGCGTGATATCAAGGACGATAGACTCATAATAAGTTCGGTGCTTACTGTTGGAATCTCATTAGAGAAGTCTGTGATAGTGCTTATAAGAGGGTTTCCGCAGTTAATTCATATACAGCTACATGAAGTATGAAATTCAGGAAATTCTTTACGAGTATCTTTTATTTTTTTTATCAAAAATCTCTTCAATTCACCTAATTTTTTTTAACAATGTATATTTTTTTTGTGTTTAATATCAGTTTTAAGCTTTATTCTTGTTTATATAGAATGGTAAATAACTTAATTTTTGTATATGTGTTGCATACATGTCATTAAAGTGATATTTTTAAAAGTTTGGATTTTTCAAAAATCTGTGTGTGATGGAATATTTTTATGGTCATATTCTTTTTCAGTACCCCCTAAAATATAGAAATCACCACTTACTCAATAAGGAACAGAAACCTTGTTTACCTGTGTAATTAGTGGTTAAAGAATTACATTTTTGAAATAGCTTTCTTTCAAAATTTATCTTGACTATTTTTCGTAATTTCAAAAAAAAAAAAAAAAAGAAAAAAAAGATAAAATATTTAAGAAAATTGTAACAAAATTTATAGATTTATTAATTTAATTTAATTAGGTTTTTTAAGTTTTAAAAATATTTTTTTTTCTATTTTAGAGTCTAAAAACATTTACTAACTTCTTTTGTGATAACTTATAGATTCTAAGCAAGAAAAAAGCCTCGGTTAAACAATGCAGATTTTAGTGCCTATCGTCCCTTTTTAGGGACGTTCTTAAATTGCTATAAAATCCATAAGAAATTTAAAATTAACAAAATTGCAAAAAAAGGTAAACTAAAACATAGATCATAGTAGCACATATATCGAACACAGGTGGAACTTACATGTTAACAATTATAAAAACGTAGTTTTTTGTTCTTGAGATTGTGAACGATGTAATTCTTGATAAAGATCGTAATAAAATGGCTACAGAACGCACTTTACAATGGTTAGGTGCTGCAATCTGTTAATAATGAATTGAAACAATACCAAAGTAATAATTAAACACAATAATTTGGTTAAAATGTTTATTTTCGGAAAATTTAGATACGAGTCATTTTCACCATATACATTTCAGAATTTTGAAGTAATTTTTTTAACTTACTATTTTCTTTTGGAATCACTAACAGATGTTTTGTCACATAGTTTAGGTGTGTGAAAAAGTAATTGGCTGTACACTTTGATGCATAATTAAGTGTTCAAATACTGTTGTAAAACTTTAAGTTTCAAGGAAAATTGTCGTCCGTTACGATACAAAATCAATATGAAATGTCACTTTTAAACTATATCATAGCTCCTAGAACCAACTTCATTTGAAACTATCTGCGTCTCTGAAGCTTAAAACGATGTTTGTGATCATTAAAGTATTGATCAAAAACTGTATGGTAACGGACTTGACATTTGGTAACGGATTTGACTAGTAACGAACTTGACATTCAACCAAAAATGTCAAATTATGGCTAGGTTGTTGAATTTAAAAATTGAACAACAATATGCATTTTCTTAGAGTTCTATAAAGAACAATATTTCGGGGTAAAAGTTGAGAAAAAGTTAAAATTAATACTAAAATCTTTGGTAACAGACTTGACAAAGAATAAAAATATGCACCTAGAAGAAATTTTGAGAGAAACGTCATAGCAATACTTCTCGACTCAGGGAACCAAAATGGTACAAAATAGTTACATCCAGGGACGTCATTTCAAGTTTTTCCAGGGGGGGGGGGGTCAAAGGGTCCAAACACAATGCAATTTCACCGAAAAACATCAATAACCACGCACACTTATATGTAAATACATTGATTTCTCAAAGCCAGGGGAGGGCAATTGACCCCCCTGCCTTCCCTAAATGACGGGCCTGGTTACATCACTAATTTGTTAAGTTAACTGAATACGTGTTACCATCTTTTGACTTCAATAAATACCTTTTTTAGTTTAAATAATCTTGGGGTAACGGACTTTACAAGAACTGCCGGACAAAATATATTCATTCATTTCTTAATGAAAAAAAATTACTATTGTCAATATTTATTATGAATACTAATAGTCAATAAATAGAAATAATTTGTTATATATACTTTTTTATACAATTAAGTATGTGAAAAAAATAGTTGATCTGCGAAAGTTGGAAATGGACAAGCGTTTTTGCCTTGATTCTCATTTTTAAAGACTTATATAAAAATAAATAAATAAATTTCAATAATTTTCTGAGTGATAGAATTTTTTTTGGATGTATTGCTTGCAGAAAATAATTGTTCGCATTGACTTTAAAATGTAAGTTATGCTTCAAAATCGTCTTTTTAACCTCCGGATAGCAAATGTAAGCAAATTTTGAAAATGACCCATACACTTTTTGAACCGTCCCTAAAAAGGGACGCTAGGCATTAATGGGTTAAAGTTTTTAATCACGACTTTTTTCAAAAAAAAATCGTATTTATGACGGAATGTTAATTAATGTTTTGGGACGATTGTGTCAAAGTAAAATGACCGATTTTAATTAACATTTTGTTTCACCGTGGTAATTAAAAGTTCACTTTAAAAATATTTGACAATGCATTTAATATATGTACAGATGGAGGACAAAATAATACGAACACCTGTAAAGTAATGGAAAATCTTTATTAATAGGGGGTTGGACGATCCTTTGACTAAAGTATAGATTTAATGCGATGTGGGGTAGATGTAAAATTTTCATGGACACTATATTTAAAGGAATATAAAACCATTCTTAAAGTAGAAAGATCTGTAATTCCGAAAGTCTAAATCGCTATTGAAATCAGGAAGGAAGTTTGGACTCTAAATTATGCTATAAATGTTCAATAATATTCGAGTTTGGAGACTGAGGGGGCAAGGCGAAATGTTTAACTTCAACTTTATGCTCTTTGGACCATTCTTGGACAAAACTAGCTGTGTGGATAGGGGCATTTTCGTCTTGAAAACGCAGTCGCTCTCCAGAGAATACAGTGCGGTCAAAAGGATGTACATTATCTCCGAAAGTTCTTAAATAGTGATAAGATTTGATCCTCCTATGCATAGTAAAAAGTGGCCTAAGACGGCCCCATGCAATTGCTGCCCATAGCATAAGAGAGCTACCCCAATGTTTTACAGTCGGCAAGAGGCAATCGGGGTGAAACGATTCTATAGGTGTTTGTCAGACATAAACATTTCCGGTCGTCTAAAATAGGCTGAATGACGACTCATCTGACCATATTCCTTGCTGCTATTGCTGTGAGGTCCAGCTTTTGTGATAGCTATGTGTCTTATAGTTACAAAATTATTCTTTGCAATTTTAAATATCCTTTAAATAGCATGAAGCGGGCAACAAAATGTGTCGCAACGCTGCACAGAATGCTGTGTAGTACAGTTTAAATATTTTTTGACTACTGTCAAAAATGCTCTTAAAAATAGTTTGGAATTTTGAACATGATTAATGTGAAGTACATTAATCAGGAAAATATACTTTCAGCATTAAATTAAAAAAATATATATTTTATGAGATATATTTATCATGAAAATACTGCTTGCACACCTTGGTATAAGTAACACAGAATATCAAATAAAAAGTTCTTGGGGTCCCTTTAAAAATCTTTATCGTGTTAAATAGCAACAGTCACTGCTTTTCTGGTAAAACGTCACCAGTACACTAGTTGCAAGAAAATTGAAACCTTAAATATTTTGTCAAACCAAAATAGGATCTTATATCAATTATTTATAAGATGACTAACATTTAAAGAATATTAAGTAATCCTCTTCAGTTTATCGAATTCAGCTGCAGTAGTCGACCCAAACTTGAAAGCAAGATCGATGTTCTTTAAAATTTAAAATAGGCTTAGTAGTTCTTTTAAAACATATATATATTCCAGCAAACTCATTTTGAATTCTGAAATAAAGCTCTCCGCCGCTGTACGGTGAGCTCTTTGAAGACCTCAACATGCGAATAAAATTAGAGTTTTATGAAATTTGTTGCTTTGGGCTGGAATATACGCAGGTTTTCTGGTATAAATAACTCAGACGTCTGCTAAAATTAAGCATTAGTTTGTGACGTCTTTTCGATTTATTTCTTTAAAACTTGAAGCATTTTGCATTCTGATAATTTTATTAGGATATGCATTTCTCGTTTAGTACAGGTTAAAAGTAGAGGTAACTTATAGCATTCGCAAAATGACGTACAGAAAAAAAATACGTACATCAGTAGGGTTTCATCTCATATGGATTTGTAAATACATATTTATTATTTTTTATCAGTAATGGTCATTAATTTATGTTTGAATCAAAATAAATATTTTATGTTTCTTTAAACCTTATTTGATAGTTTTGCTTAAGATTCAGCAAGAATGAATTTGATATTGCTTGGATAACCGAATTTCATTTTAATTTTGTTTAAACAACATGTTTTCTTCATTTTGATGCTATAATTTGACCTATTTTAACCAAATTAATAACAAATAAAAACTTAGAATATCTTGCATTACTTAGAATATTTTGAAGGTTAAACCAAAGGACGTTTTGTATTTTAATTTTACATCGTAATCTTATACTGGTATTAACAAAACATTTGCCATTAAATGTGATTATAAATGTTTGGAAAAATTATTTTTTCCTAAAAGCATGTAAGAGAGAATTTATAAAATAAAATAGAGGCGTTTAATAAGGAACCAAAAACAAATACATAAAACTATAAATGAACAAAATCATGTTTTAAATTTCAGGATACTGTATATTAATTCATTATGTTATACATTATTTCTGCAGCCTGTTTCACGCTACCACACCAGATTTTCCTTATTTTTTATCAATTTTTTATGATTTTCCTCTCGTTTTAAAACGAAAAATAGACTCATGGTATAAAAATTAGTTTTCTTTCCGTCATAAAACCGTCTTTTTTAAATAACCCATTTCTAAAAAATAATAACCTCGGAAAATTAAGATGTATTGGCGCAGTCGGTAGAGCGAGCGTTGTTCTTTTTGTGGAAAGGGTAGATTCTCGAATTCGGGCAGAAAAATATTCTAATTGGTTTTTTCTTTCGCCGAATTCAAATCCAACTTTTGATCATCATATATTTTATTTAAAAAATACTTTTATTTTTGAGTTGGGGTGGGGGGTGGTACAATACAATTTCAGTAATCAAGCCTTTAAAAGTAAGACCTCATTTTACCTTAAAAAAAAGGGTTTTTGCGTTCCTTCTGTCAAGTTCGAATGCTTCTCATGGGTCAGCTAGTAACGTTTATTTGAACAAAAATGTTATGTAATATAACTTTTACTTTGTTTAATTTCTTATTGTAATTGTGTTTTTTTAGCTTAAGCTGAATAAATAAAAAAAGGTTCTTTGTATAAGCTAGCGCTACATCCCATGGAAAAACAATGCACCGTAGCAGGGCCGAACTACATAATCATCGTAGAAATTTCGAATTTTTCAATATTTCATTCGACTTTATTTTCACTCTCTATATTCCTTTAAACTAATAGCTACTCCTGAAGCATATATAAATTCAGACAAAGTGATTATGAAAACGAGTGACGACATTTTAATCCAATTTTCATTTTAAAGTGCACTTAACCTAAAACTTGCACGATAAATCAACTTTCCCAGAGGAATCATCAGCCACTCAAGATTGTTCCAACTTTTCTCGCACCAGAGAAAGGTTTCTCCAGCGAAATCACATATCCGATCTCCCTCCTTAATGCTGCTACTTACTCACATTATAATTGTCCCTCTGGGACCCGAGCAAAGACTACACTGTTAGATAGAGGTTTAACGCTTCAGTTGGAGTCTTTTTTGACCGCGTTCGGAAAGAAGAGCTTGTAAATTGTTGGGTAATTAAGGATGGTGTTTTAAGAAGGTAAGGGAATCTTTCAATATTGTCGGGGAGGTAATATTTTTAGGATTTCTATAATGGCTTGGCTGCGGATGAGGTTGCTGTATGAGGGTGAGAGCAAATGCCAATCAGCAAGATGGTTTCTCCAGTACATGAAAATAATGTTAGGGTGATTCCACAGCCACGTTTGGGATAATTTGGACAAAATTTTTCTTTTATTTCATTTGTGAAAATATAAACAAATTAATCAGCATTAAATATAATGTTTATTATTTTATATATACTGTCCATCCGTGAAAGCCACGCCTAGCACTCGCGAATCATTGCACTTAAACAAGCGGTGATGGGTTGCAAGTGGGAACTTTCCGAAGTTTTCCATTTAAAACTTGCATTTGCTATCCTTTTGACATATTCAACTGAACAATGTACTTGAAATTAGCATCGTTCTACGTTGTTTGATAATGCTTCTTATTATTCGTCCCCTTATTGTTATTTTTTCTATCACACCTATTTTGGTATGATCAGAGAAGAGACCCGACGCATGTGTAAACACGCGGAAGGTTTTACCTAGGAAAATCAGACAGTAAGTCTAATACTATGTATATACAATTTAATAAGGACTGAAAGTAAAAAATGTTTGTTGACCTAGTGAAAGTACTTGACTCGTGTGATTTGTTAAGCAAATTTATTTTTCTAATTTCTTTTCTAATTAGTATTTTACAACAAAGTTTACCTGTCACACACTTTCTACCAGCTTTAGTGTTTCGGATTCTATCCATATATTCTTTGAATCCGTTGTTGCAAATTTATTAAATATACTCTGATGCTCAAAAAGTAAGAACGGAACAGTTTTCTTAGCATAGCGTTAAACAAGAGCTTTTCAAATTAATACAAGTAATACAATGAAACCTCCAAGACGTAAAAAGATGGGTACTGTAACCGCGCCTCCAAAAATGAAATCAAAAACATAAAAATAAACCATTATTGAAAAAATATCATAGAGCACAATGAGACCGAATCTCAAAACGTCCAAGTGGTAATTATTCAGAAAGAAACATTTATCATTTAGAAGAGGATTGGAACTCCCCCGAGTTCTGTGCAGGTTTTATATTGTTAGCTGATGCTGAATGTGATGTTGTCAATGAGTTGTTGAGGCATTGTTGGCCATTTCTCTTATAGCGCAAATTGCAGCTATAGAATCGTTACTGGCATTAAAGTACTTTCTGCCAAGTGTCACCCTGGAAATTTACAACTTAAAAAAAGAAACTTCTACAGCAGAAACGGTTAGTTTCACAAGTTTGTGGGATACGTGCAAACACACCAAAGGTATAAAACTATGCGATTTTAATACGATCAGTAAAACAGCATGAGGTTTCTCCAATCATGGTGGATTGCAAATTCGCCAACTGGAGAGCGCTGTTGGGTGCATCGTTCGTAGGTCTTCAATTTACCGCATGTGGTCGCAAACGCACACTTACGCGATTTTACTTTTTACACCTTAACAGTACCCCTAACAGTAAGTATTAACAGATTAATTAACAGATTAATTGCGCTAGAACTTTTTTTATAAGCAAGTTGTTTAAACTTAATGTTGCTGCAGATTGAATGAAAAGTTTAATTCTACGCATTTTTTAGCATATGTAATACATGTGTTAGTTCTCAATTTATGTGGTTTGAGTAATAATATTTAAGAACAAATATCGTGGAAAAAATATTTTATAAATACCGCTAAACGAGAATTATGCGATTTCTGGGTGATAAATGTCAGCCTGCATTTTTCAAAAAAAGAAGGGGGTTAAAACAAAGATTAAATCTGAATAAAATAAAGAAATTTTCAGCTATAGAAAATATACTTTGAAACAAAACAGAATGTTTTGTGTCCTTCGTTAATAATTTATCTTTTCAAAATGAATTCCTTCACATAAAATATTGAAATTATTGGCTTCGAGTTATATCAAACTTATTTTGTAAGCCATATCGAATTCCGTAATATTACTTCACTTCAATAAATGCAGAAATTTATAAAGTAATGTTTTGATATTTTTTTCTACGGATAGCTTATAATCAGTTGATGTTTAAAGTAGTATTTGTCAATCTTATTACAGTCATATAGGTTAAAACTAAAATTTCTATTAACCAATGAGTATTTAATTATGTAGTATACAATGTATGATAAGAAGACTAAATGTAAATATTATTAAGTAACTTTCAGGTAGAGAAAATATTCCAATAAAATCAAGTTTTTTGTGTGATATTTTATCATTTTTCTCCTTTTAAAATGAATTTCTACACATAAAAAATACTTAAACTATCGGATTTGAGTTCCATCAAACTATAAACTCATTTTATGTGCAATATAACATTCCGTGATATTACCCCACTTCAATAAATTCAGAAATCTTTAAATTTATGTTTTGATCTTTTTCCGACGGATAGCCTATAATCTAAATTCACAAGTGACTTCAGTTTCGAGATAGTCATAAAACTCCTTACATTATGAATGCCTCATTCCGTTGCTGGAATCGCATTACCATTCCATTTGACTGGATTGCAGAAAATATAATGTCACCCAAGAGACTACAAAACTTCGAGCATAAAAGTTTTCTCTCAAGTTCTATATTTACGCATAGTGGATTTCCATTAATTTTAAATTGCGAATATAATTTTAAATTGAGGATATTTAAACCTTTATAAGTACTTGGATTAAAGTTGATGGTGTTTTCCGCTGGAAATCACAATTTTGCTAAATTGCAATAATTAAAAATGTCCTCAACTTCAGAGCAACTCTCTGATATGAATGGGACATAGCTTGTTAAGTCTAACAAACATCAATCGAAATAATTGGAGATAAACATGTTTCAAATCACTTGGAAATTCAAGTAGCATTTGTTTAGTATAACAATGGAACTTCTTCACTGCATGGATACTGAAACATGTGGGAAAAAACGCAGATACCGTAAAGTCTGGTTACTTGGACCCTAAGGGGTTACTTGAGCCCATTACAGTAAAATGATAAAATCTAGGTTTGGTACTTATTAGTTGAAGACTTGCACGTAGTTCCTCTTTTCTCCTCTAGGTGAAGCACTCTGCAGTCTCTAATGCTAGTACCAAACCCAGATTTTATCATTTTACTGTGGGCTCAAGTAACCTCCTTGTGGGTCCAAGTAACCCGGCTTTACGGTACTTAATGTAGTTGATTTAAAATTCGTTTTTTTTTTTCAGCTATACAGGTAATTTTACCGTTTTGTAAATACATTTAGATTCCAAAATTTTATTTTTGTACAAAAAATTCGTCAAATATTTTTTTTTTAAAAAGCACATTGGTCACATCAAGTAAGCTATGATTTCGTATTTTGAGAATTCTTAAATTTTGTGAATGCTTCAATATCGTGTTTTCGTTTGTAAGTAATTACTACTTTTTTAAAAACACTTATTAAAGTTTCATGAGCAGATATGGAGCTTAATCTTTTACCTAGCAGTGAGATAAGTTTTCGTATTTTTTCAATTGAGAAAACAAATGAATCAATATTGTTTCTCATAATTATTATAGGCTTAGACTACGACGGGTATTTTTGCTAGTAATTAGATCTTATAAAATAAATTTTACCGTAGAATATAATTAAAGTTGTAATACATATTAGTTGGTTTTGCACATTTACTTGAACAAACTAGTTACTAAATCTAGCATTTACCGCAACTTTAGGGATCTTTCTTTCTTTCCATAAAATGAATATTTCCTATAGAAATTTTAAAAGTCAATTTGTAATAATGAATGTTATTCCAATCCTAAAATGTCAAGGTGCAACTATGGTCAATTGTTATGTAATACCTTCTATGCTTTGTGCAGTTCGATTTGAAATAATTTAAAAAATGTTTTATGGCAGCGCATGTGAAGGAGTTAGATTGACAAACAAAATTCGAATGAAACTACTGGATTAGTCAGCCGATTTACTATTATTAAAATTGAACTTACTTTAAGTACTCGAATTTTCAGTCGAAGACGAGAAAAATTGAATTTATGTCCCACCTCCTAAAACTACTGTTTTGCTATTGGCAAATAGTTTCTTGCATAACAATTCTTTTTAATATATGACAAGCATATTTCTTACTTGAAGAAATAAAAAAAGAAGTATTCTTTTCACAAACATTTTCAAGAATAGCCCGTCTTTGTAGAAAGGCGGTTATCGTAAATTTAACAAGCATCATTCTATTCTTACGAGGAAAACAAGTCGCATCTGGGAAAACGGAAAAATATAATGAATGCACTTCAAAATATCTTTGCAATTGAAATTCTTTTCATTGTGAACTAACAAAGCATGTTATGTGAGCATTGAAACTTAAAATGAGCTATTTCTAAGGCTTAAGTTTCTTGTTCTCGATGTTGTTCTGAAAAAACACACAGCGTCTCAAAATCCAATTGGGATTACGTGGAGGCAGTAACAGTACAACAAGTTTTTCAAAGTTTATTGACATACAAGGACAACACAAGAAATATTTACGTCTCAAAGAGAGTCTACCGTAGCAGGACCCAACTATATAATCATCGCAGAAATTTCTAATTTTTCAATATTTCAATCTATTTTATTTTTACTCACTATATTCCCTTAAACTAATAGCTAATTCCTAAGCATATATAAATTCAAATAAAGTGATTATGAAAACGAGTGACGACATTTTAATCCAATTTTAATTTTAAAGTGCACTTAACATAATCGAACCCACGACCTCTGGTTTAGAAGGCGAAGTTTCAACCACAGAACTACGGAGCTCCCCCTCCCTACCAAACAGGAAAATTTCGTTGAAGTAGTTTTTAAAGAAATTTCAAAGTGACATTCATACATTTAAAGACTAGTTTTTTCCTTTTAAACGGAACGACAATGTTAATAACAAGAAAAACAACATTTCTTTTTTACTGTTTGTGCTTGTTGTATAAAAAGAACAGAAAGAAAAAGTGAACCCTTAACAAAGAAAAATGTACTATTACATTTTTAATGCACAAATTTGCTTGAGTCCATTTGGAGCTGATGTTAAATAAGAATGATATTATAGGAAGAGTTTGGACAATTTAATTCTACAATCGACAATGCCATAGGCGGCTGATGCACCGAAAAAGCAGGTGGTCAAAGGAAATATGTTTGTGTTTGTGGAGGGGGAGGGTAGAAGGTATCATTTCTGAACGGGTTTCTTTGTAAAATTTGACCATATTGTTGTATTTTAACATTTCTGATTAAATGACCTCTAAAAAGTGCGGAATATAGCCGGAAAAAAATCAACCAATGCAAAAATGACTAACATAGACATTCCCCCTTATGGTTCAAAACTCCATTGTTATGAAATAATATGAAAAAAGTTGGAGTTTTCATCTTGTTTTTGGAATTTTCAGTTTTTGTTTTGGTGAAATAAATCAATCCACTCAGTAGAAAATTGTTTTTCACTCTATCATTACCTTTCAATTGTGAAAAGTGAAGGGGCAGTCGCCCTTCTTGCCTCCCTGTACGAGCCGCCTATGGACATTACTTCAAGAGCTGCTGTCCTTTTTCTGTTCGTTCGCAAATTTTTTTTCATCCAAAATATCCTTTCCACAGGTGTATTGAGGTCTGACAAATATGAAATGTCTCCAGTAATTCTGCAAAAACTCACATGATTTAAATTAGGTGTGCAAAAATACACGAACAGTTCAACTCACCAACTTTTAGTTGATACATTTTTCACTACGAGACATAGTGCCTGAAGACAGGACTGTTCCAACCAAAACGGAGCGTATGATCATTGTAAACATACTCTTGCAACTGAATTTTTTGATTGTCTGCAGATTATTTAAAAACTTTTCTTGGTTTGAATAAAATGAACTGAACTGAAGTGAAGTGAAGAATAAGATAAAAAATAATGATAAAATTGATAGAACGAACTGACGCAGTTGGGCCAATCCATGGTTACGGTCGTTACATTCACACAACTTCAGCTGCTCATATTTTATTCACAAATGCAGTTAAAGTTCTAATGAAAACAGGGAATGATAAAGCTCCCCCCCCCAACATGATTATCACCAAGCGTTAGTTTGAAATTATTAGTGGAAGTTGCACAAAAATCTCGAAAATGTGTGGTTACGGTCGTTACAAAAAGACATGGTTTTTTGAGTGCTATCAAACACTGCCACTTTTCTGTGAATCTATTGCACGTACGATCTTCTGGATTTTTATAATATTTGCTCAATAAATAAGGCATGATATCATACAAAGAACTTAGCTTTTTTGTTAAAAAATAAATTTTTATGAATTTTTGAATGCGGTTACGGTCGTTACACGTCTGACTATTTTCAATATATATGTTGCTAAAAATGAGTAAACGGCTATTTTAATTCATTTTTCCGCCATATATAAAGTCAAATAATAGACATATGAGCAGAAAGGTTCTCCAGTTTTTTCATTTGATAAGATATAATCTTCAATTGATTACTATAGACTTTGGAAGCTTTCAAATCTCTTGAGCTACGTTTTCCCATGACACTTCACCAGAATACCAACACCTCTCAGTCTCTCTTCAGATATTTTAGCTCCACTAAATCCTTATAATCATCTGTGACTTGAGCTCTATATTTCTTCAGTACTCTGCTTAGAAAAATTTCTACAAATTCGCTTATTACGTAAATGGTATTGATTGTACCGGGCACCTTATTGCTTCAACTACAAGTGTTCGTTTCATTAAACATTTTTAAAATACTCACACATTAAGATTTGTTTTCTGCATAACTCATTTGCCCTCGTCCTCCCTTTATCGAGATATAAATTTTTAAGGCTTAAATTTAAGTGAAGCTCCAAATTTAAAGGCTTCTGGGGAAATAGAAGGCCGACTATTTCACCATCTGCATGTGATAGGACAGCTATCAGCAAAGCATGCGAAAAGATGTCTCCCATCATAACCTGAAACTCGTTAAATTTTGTGACTTTATTACAATTTCGGCAGGCTTTAGGACTTTATAATTCGAAAACGAGGAGGTGAGGGCAAATAATTTGTAAATCCAGCAAAATGTTTTACTACGATGTTTCAAATGCAAATAACTTAATTTTTTTTCATTATTTCACTTTTGTATGGTTTCTGGTGAACATCAAATGACCCCTGAGCCAAATTTGTCTAAGAACTAACGTAAACGGTATTTATAGTAGGAAAGCTCCTTTATAAGAGCTTTTTCACGCTATAAGAGATGAATACCCCAAAAGTAACTTTCAGATGCATCAGTGCACTTATATACCAAATTTGGCAAAGATCCGACGTGAACTGTGAATTTAGACCTAAAACATGTAACACCCGTAACCAACATAGCACAAAAACGAAAAGGTGTTTTGAAAAAATTATTAGTGCATGTTTTTAGAATAAATGAGTACACTAACAAACCTAAATGGCAAATTTATACCTCAAATAGTTATTGTTACAGAATAACAAATACTTGTTTTCGGTTACGGTCGTTACAAAGATTCTAGATAATTTTGCCTGCCTGTAATTAAAAACTAATACAACCTACAAAGAAATTGATTGCTCGAAAAGGTCAAAGAGGGTGCTTACTAAAGCACTATAATTCGTTATCTTCCAAATTGAACCCGGTGTGGCCAGGGTCTAGGCTGGAAACTTGATAATTTTTAACTGAAAAAATGGGTTAGAAAAACCGTAACTTTAGGACGTTGAAACCATGTTTACAGTAAAAACTAGGATATTTTACACTTTGAATTAGGAAACTATGCTTTCTTATGAATAAAATGACATATAACATGTTATTATTAAGTGAGTTTCCTATTTTGATGTCTATGTCCTATTTCTCATGGATTGGCCCAGTGGATTTTTGATGGAGAATTCTGAATTGATATTGTTGTAATTTGAGATGCAAACAGTCGAAAGGAAAATAGTTAATTTAATATATTTTATAAAAAATTATTTCTCTTTTCGAATATTTTCTTCACAACAGCCGCACGATTGTAAGCGCCTAAGATTTCACCTTCGTAAGATTATTTTAAAAGATCCGCTAATACACACACATTACAATTTTAATTTCGTGTCTAGGCTCGTTCCCTACTGTGACAAGTGGGGAAATTCGATTATTGCATAAGTAGTTCAATTTTGAGTGCACTTTTTCTCAACCAATAAATTAACTAGGCTTTATTCTGCCAAAAAATTTTTCAACAAATGTGTGTTTACAGAAATATTAATTTTTAATTTGAAACTTTAATTTTGAAGAGAAACTTAATGAATGAATGATGTAAACCAGGACTAGTTAATTATGTGTGTTTCAGCGATGAGCGCGAACTTTATTCACCTCGCATTGAGGCCATGAATATTGCATGAGAGACCAACAGATCGAATATGAGATGAGTTGTTATAAATAAATTATCTCGGCGCGGCGTACAGATGAATACAGTTTTCGCTAAACGAATTGATCAACCATTTCTAAAGAGGATCTTGTTACCTTCGGGAATTAGTTTAAGTCACGTTTCAAGTTCAAAATAGATTTGGGCAATTGATATTTTAAATTCTCCTTTTCAAATGGATTGTGGTTATAAAATTTATTTTGTTTCTGATGAAGAGAAATGCTCTGGAATTGACCATTTGAACAAGAGCGCCCAGATGGGAAGTCACTGGAGGTTGCTGTAACCGCCTAAATTTTCATCCTTATTCGGTAAATTTTATCTGATTGTTCGGTACTGTTGGACATAGTGTTGCAATTTTACATACTTAAAAAAAAATGTAATGATTTTGAGTCTTTTTTTTTCTTTGTACAGTATGGTCGCTTATGGATGCACAGACATCTGTGCATCCATAAGCTCACATTTTTTTTGGCATTGTAAAAGGCATTCCTTGTTACGCCAAAACACGTGTCTGCAGTATCCCTGCGCATTTTTGCTTTTTTAACGTTGTAGTTATCCTTTACTTCAATGCCTTGTTTTATTTTCTTGCGGGTCGTAAACGAATGGTGTAATATTAAAGGAGAAGAGAGAGGGCTCGTGAAAAATCGTGACAGTTTGTGACAAGGAAAAGTCACAAAAGGATGGATAAAACGAAGTGTGGCATTACGCATAGTTATAACAATACTAGCTTATTACCCGGCGTTGCCCGGTATTGCATTATGTTTAACTTATTTCATGCTAAAATGAAATAGGTAAGGCTTAAATTGATTATTCATTGTCAATCGTAATCTTTGTTTGAAAATACTCATACATAAATGTGTTAAATGTTATCAATTTGTATGCTTAAAGGCTCATCTCTATTACTCTATCTGTTCAAAATTGAAAGAAAATGGCCATTATGAGACAAAAACGTTGAATTTAGAGCTTTTTGATTTTTTTTTAAATTTCAAAACGCCACCTATGTAAATTCTAGTGCATCAAAGGAACCTCTGTGCCAAGTTTGATGAAAATCCGACGAAAGCTGGATTTTTATAAGGAACAAACATAGATATATACAAAGATACATCATTTATATATATATATATATATATATATATATATATATATATATATATATACAGAGAGAGAGAGAGAGAGAGAGAGAGATGCCTATGACAACTAGGGGAGACTGGGGACGGTTGTGACGCGGGGCGGTTGTGACAGTCGTCATATTAGCTAAACCATAACTAATACCTGGTTGAAGCAAAGAGAGAGAGAGAGTATCAGCATGTTTGTTTGAATGTGTGTCAAAGCATTGCGGTAGCCATCGAGCGACATTAACGCTAGCAGAGGGGTTGGTTACTTTTTAACAGTCAAAAGTAAGTTTTTTTGTTCGATGTCTTTTAGTAATTCCTGTTGAATGGGTACAGATAGAGAAATGAAAGTTTTCTTCCCGTTAGTAGTGAACCTTAATAGTGAAATAGCAGTGATTACTTTTTATGTAGACTATTTTGTATTGCCATGGCGATTGCTGTTTTCAAAAGTAGTGGGTTGGGGTCGATTGTGACAAATTGCGTGGGGACGGTTGTGACACGAGTAAAACATGTTTTTATCATATTTGATGCCCATAATACGCTTGGAGAAGACAGAACTAGGTACAGTATGACCTAATGAAATATAAAGAAGCTTGTAAAGAAGTGAAACATTTTTTCTTTCTGACAGCTTTGGAAATGCAACGTTAATCGTAAGTTTTGCTACGAAACATTCATTCGTAAACGCGATGGAGACGACTGGCGCTGTCACAATGAAAACAACGTGTGCATAAGTTATATTGCTCATAATAAAGTGCTTTTGAGCTTACATATACGCTGAAAGCAGTTATGAGAGTAAAATGGCTACTGAGAAATAGTTCCGTTCATTTATGAATAGAAATGTTTCCCGTCTGTTCGTGTAGCTCATGCAACTAGCCTTTCAAGAGTAACAGGCTTCAATAAAACAAATAAATGTGGAATCTTTCTTTGATACTTGAGAATTGTTATGAACATACACGGTTATGACCCACAGGATGTGCATAATGTTGCCAAAACAGACGTTACGAAATTCCAAAAACCTGATATTTTTGTAAGACTTGGTATAAGGCTACTTCAACTGAACGAGACACATTGTTAAATGTTAAACTTTCCAAGATGAAGGTTATCTTGAATTACGTTTAATATTACTTGAAATTAAAAGTGATCTAGTATATTTTGCTGTATTTTTGAACTTGTCACAACCGACCCCAAGCACTGTCACAACCGCCCCTGGGGTGGGGTCGGTTGTGACATTTTTTCCTTTTTTGTTTAATTTGGTCCTGTGAGTTAACTATTGTACTTAGGGAGAAAATTTTAGTGTTTATAAGCAAGCAAATAAACACTTTAACATAAAAACAACTTTAAACCAGCTCACAGGCATTGTTAAGGGATCTATGGGGGAGCAAATGAAAATTGTCACAACCGTACCCAGTCTCCCCTACACTGAACAAGGAAAGAGGCGGGAATAAGGAGAAGTGGGACATTTCGTGACTTAGGTGGGAAAGGAATCAAATTGGGTGAAGAAACTGTGACATCATTTTAATATATAACTCGAAATTTATTGAGCAATAATGTACTTAAGAAAGTACAAATTATTTATTTTTTACTTAATGATAATGTTAATTTTATGTGGATTTAAATTCATCCGAAATTCATTTTCGAATCAATATTATTTGTGGCTCTTGATGAGTGGCAATAATATATTCCAAAAAAAAAAAAAAAAGACTAATACAGCTCAGTTATTCAAATTATGTACTATAAAATAATTTTTCGTACACCGAAGGGGGAACAAAATTTAAAAACAAATTTGGAAAATTTTTGCATTGGAGTTATTTTTAGTTTTTCATTTCTCCTAAAATTCAAATAGCCTGTTATGGTTGAATTAGGTTACGATTTTCTTTAAAAAAAAGTATTGCGCTTTTTAAGTTCCTGTAACATAGAAATGTTTTTTTTTTCTTTCTCCTTAGAAAATTAATTGCATGAGAAGATTTAATGTTAGTTGTACGTTGACAATGCATCTGCTCGCTAAGAATGAAAAATAAACTGAATAAAGATCATTCTTAAAATTCTTTTCAAATGACATCTAATAAGTAGCTTTGTTAATAGGATTAACTTCACAAAGATTTTCGCTTTGCATAAGCAATGTTAACTTAACAAAGGAAAGTAAATGAAGTCAAAGAATCATGTTTCAAACTTAACATAATAATTTTTGCGTTTGAACAAGGATTTTTTTTTTTTTTAAATATCAGCTATCTTTGTTTCTTGATTGAAAAAAAAAAAAAAAAAACTGTTGAAAATGTAAGCAAATATTGATAAAGAATTTTTAAGCACTTATTGTTTTATGTAAGATAAAAAATCTTTTTGCTTTGTTTTATAGTCCATTCAAAGATAAAAAGGTTCTAAAATAGATAGTCCTTTTTTTTACAGTATCTTTGCTCTTTGAGAGAGTGTTATGTTATCACTTGTTAAATACTACTGAAATCGCGCGGTCTTAAGCTGTCCCATTGCTCCAACTTTAGGGCAAAAAATACACTGCTGGCCACCATAAATGCAACACCTTAAAGGAGGCGTGCAAACTATATGAAATTTACAGCATGTATTAGCGGAGATGATATGCAAATGATTAAAATTTAAGCGCAGACGCACATCATGCGCGCCTGTGGCGCCACCTTGAAAGATATTTAAGGCTTAGAGATTTGGGCGATTTTAAATTCGCCAATTGTGTTTTTCTTGTAGTTTTTTTCAAAAAAAAAAAAAAAAAACGATTAATTATGCACCTTAGGTAACGCCAATCATCTTTTGATCAAGTATCCGAGTTCGACAGAGGAAGGATAGTATAGTGGCCTACCGAGATTACGGTTTTTCTTTCATCGAAATCGTCACTCGTGTTGGACGAAATCAAACAACTGAAATGTGGATATGTGATCATTGGATACATTAGGGTGCGCCAGACCGACATGGTAAATCACATCCACCTCGGGGCACCACTTTACGTGATGACAGGCGCATTGTGTACATGGTAGTGAGGAATCGCTCAGTCACATCACGAACCATAGCAAAGCGTATTCCGTCTGAAACGCATCATCCGGTATCTGTTACATACCATTCGACACCGTTTACAGCAGACTGATCTGTCTGCACGACGTCCATTGCTTCGTCTACCCTTGACGGAGAACCACAGACGTCTCCACCGCCACTGGTGCGATGAAAGAGGGATGTGGATGGCAGAATGGAATGAAACTGTCTTTACCGACGAGTCATGCTTCCGTCTGCAACACCACGATGGTCGGACGATGGTCGGATTCGAGTCTGGAGACACCGTGGAAAGATGATGTTAAACAGCTGCGTTATGCATCGCCACATTGGTCCTGCACCGGGTATTATGGTATGGGGCGGTATTGGATATCCTTCTCGCACTCCTCTAGTACTCATTGAGTGTACTTTAAACAGCCAGAGCTATATCTCTGAGGTGTTGGAGCCAGTTGTCCTTCCTTACCTTCAGGGCTTACCCACAGCCATATTTCAACAGGATAATGGACGACCACACGTGCCCGCATTGTCCAAGGGTTCTTCATTAATCTCCAGATTAAGTTACTTCCCTGGTCAGCTCGCTTTTAGGATGTTTCGCCAATTGAAAACATGTGGTTCATGGTTGCTCAACGATGGACGTAGATTACATCCCCAGCTGCTATAACAGATCAACTTTGGCAACATGGGGAAGCTGCTTGGTCTGCTGTACCCCAAAAGCACATCCAAAGTCTCTTGGAATCAATTCCGAAGCGTATGGCAGTGGCGATCTGCAATAATGGCGGCTACTCTGGCTACTGATTTTGGCAGGAACGACACTTCACAGAAGTCTATAAATTTAATCATTTGATACTTGGTCAACTGTTATCTACACAATAAATTTTGTTGTGATATCTCTCGTCTTTTTTGGTGTTGTAATTTGGGTGACCAGCAGTGTACTATTTCATGTGGCTACTAATATGGTTCAGTGTTATTGATTTTCAAATGAGTCGATTCATTCCTTCACTGTTAAATGTTTCTGTAGTTGTTATGAATGAAATATGTGTAGGAAGTAATATCATAACCCTCGACGTAACGAGGAAGGGGGCTATAAGCTTGACGTGTCTGTGTATCTGTCTGTGGGACGCTTGAGCCTAAGCGGATGGATCGATTAAAAAGAAAATGTTTGAAAAGAGAGCGTTCTTAGCCAGGTTTTAATGTCTTCAGATGATATTAGTTAGCAAAGATATTAATTAAAAACCTTTAAAAGGTTTTTCGCGATTTTTGAAGTGAAAACATGATTAAAAATATAAAATATTAGTTCCAAAAAATCGAAAAAAAAGTTCTACGTGCGATAGAATGTGGTTGGATCTTCCATGTTATGTAGGACTCGAATCATAACTTTTTTTCAGAAACACCTTTTGACGCTCTTAAACGCAAGTGCAGAACTTTCCTTTAAGTATGGTCTGAGAAATATGGAAAAAAAAGTGCCTTTATACGAATACGTTCATTACCTCGCGTGTCATTTACAAATATTGCTCCAACGTTTTTATGCAAAAGATGTCAAAAGAACTTTTTCTATATTTAGAAAAAATGCATTTGAGAATAAAGTCAAAATTCTAAGCGAAAATATTGAATAAAATTTTTTGGACTGAAATCATTTGATTTCCGAGATAATGTACGATAGGGCAATGTTATCAAAAAGCATACATGTGGCAGATCTGTATTTAATTTCAAAACATATAATAAGCAAATATTTTTGCCTTAGAAACCACAAGCATAAGTGTCGTTTTTTCCACAAGCATAAGTGTCGTTTTTTCCACAAGTATAAGTGTCGTCGCGAAAAGTCTTCCCTGATCATCATTTTAAATATTACTTTTGACGAGAAATTAAGAGTTTTCATGGGTGGGAATCCATTTTTCTTGGGAATTTTTTAGATCTTTTTCACATTCAACTAAACTATGTACTTGAAATTAGCATCGCTCCACGTTGTTTGATATAGCTCAAAATGCTTTTTATTATTCTTCCCCCTATTGTTAACTTACCTAACACCCCTATTTTGGTAAGATCACAGAAGACCTGACGCATGCGTAAATACGCGGAAAGTTTTACTTAAGAAGATCAGACAGTATTTTGTGCTTTATTTACGTTGATTTTTCACTTCAGTTCTGTTTTAGCATAAAGCTTATTTGATCATTTTTTCACTTTATAAAACATCATTTTGGTCGATAAGTGAAACACCATCTCACAACGCAATAACATTTTTATTTTTTATTTTTAAGTTCTTATATTCTTATTAACTAAGAGTTTCCTTTAAATTCAAAAATAAAATCTACATCTTAAAGCATTTCTTGTATAATCAGATCTCAGTATTCAATATCAGAAAACATATCAATGGCTTCGCAACACAGCCTACAGCGCACTTAATTAAAACGAAATGGTAACCTAATAGGACGACATCAGATGTTCGCATCATCAAATAGTACACGAATAGAATTACTGATGTCGGAATAACGGAAAGACATGCCTCAATGCAAATTTGGGCAATCTGCGATAAGTCTTCTCAAGGCTGTCATGTGATACGTAATAGTTTAGATTTAATTTGTCAGGCACTTCAGCTTGAGTGATTTATCACGTATACTATCTTGTCAAACGTCACACATAATGCTATGAGTCTTTATCAGATAATGAACCCTTACCCGTTTCGGAGCTTAAGAAAGCAACAAAATGTATGTTCTATATTTTCTCCACTGATTTATCCTAATAAAAGCAGTGTCCAACGTTTATTTATCCTAGGGTCGTACCTCATACAATAGTGAAAACGGCTGGCCAAAATAATGAAGAATTTTAAATACATCAAAAACAAAAAACGAGATCAAATGGGAAAAAATAGTAACTAAGAATTATTCTACCATAATTACATACTTATTTTATTGATACAAATACAGATACATAATGGATTCTTTAAAAAAAATTTGACATTTTTTTTGCATATTTATTTAACTTTTTTTTTCACAACATTCTAAGCATCATCGGCTTGATATTTCTCATGGTCAAGTGTGAGCAAAATGCTCAACTGATTTTGGCATGACGTCATCTAATTTCAAAATAACCTACGCTAAGGTAGTTTTTTTTTTGTAAATTTTATTTTAAAATTAATGTGTCAAAGAATCCTATTCTCTCTGCATCATAAACCGTCACCCGTTCAGGTATAACAATTTGTAGCAATATTGAAAAATGAATACATTATATCAACCAATTCATCATTTAGTTTTGTCAATTATAAAATGAGCTTACTTTCTCGTTTGCCGACATCCGCACTTAAGCATCTGATCACTATTCTCATAATTATCTGAGACTGCAAATTATGCCAAGTATATTTTTTTAGACTTAAAGCTAATTTTTAAAAACAAAATATACCTCTCTCATGTGAACTACGTGCGTAAAAAGTAAATAAGCGAATAAATAAAGTTGTAGTGACTTTTAAAATGCAACTAATAGGGGAGACCGGGGCTACTTGGCATAGTTTTTACTTCTCAAATATTTTTCTAATTTTTTCTGCTGTACTTATGGTAAAAGTAATTGATGCTTCAAATATGGGCTTGGCTACAATAATCTTGGCTACAAAAAACCACAAGGAACATCATCTAAAATTCACTGGGGAATTCGTGAAAAATATTCTCCGAAGGCTTCTCAACAATGTCAACTTACCCCGGAGTAGGGGTAGGTTGACAGATGCATCGGGTATGTTGTCATAACATTGTTTGAAATGATAAATTTGCACCATATAACATGTTTTCATTTTTAAAATATTTATTTAAATATATTATAACGTAATATATCAAAACAAAGCTTTAAAACACAGGGATGAGCATTGTAGATAGGTTACAAATGCTTCATGTCAACTGCAAAATATGGGTTCTTACTCATCTGAATGGAGAGTTAATCTTCCATTTAGATGAGCGTCGGGCGGCTCTAGTCACATTCAATCATTTGTAGTTTTCACCATAGTGGAGACTGAAAAGTCCACGTTATCGACTTTCAGTATTTGCCCTGGATATTTGCGGGCTTCATACTTCACTATATACTCACCTAATCAGCTCCAACAGCAGCATTTAATGCTGTCTCATATGCAGGTGGGGACTGTAGGAAGGTTGGGGCAGACCAGATCCAGTAGAAATAGCTCATCTTTATTCTCATCACTGTACTGAGGAAACAAGAAGTCATAGCCAACCTCACTATCAGCATACGGTATAGCATCAGAGAAAGGCTCATGAGTTTCAGTGCTACTAATATGTTCCTACTTTGAACGTTTCTTTACAATATTCTTTGATTTCTTAGTCATGGTTTCTTTCTTTGTCCCTTTAACGCAAAGTGTTTTTATTTTAATTTCTCAGATTTTCCTTTGCCAGCTCATTTTCAACTAGATTATTGGTTCGGATTGTACAGTGCCTCCTGTTTTTTCCTCTGATTGTCCATTTTCATGGCCCTGCTTTTGGAAAACGCTGAACGTTTTTAGGGGTCACAAGTCGACATGTTTCGGAGGAGCGGGTTGCACTAGTGGAGATTGAAGGTTCACTCCTTTCGACGCTAGCAATAGGGATATTTTTAACACTAGTCCTTCCCCTAACAAGTAGTAGGAACATTTTACCACACCAGCATTACCCGTACTAGTAAAAGGGACATCAGTTAGGTCTGTGTAGGTACCTATAGCTATGCGGTGTCACGCCAACATCAAGGTGAATAAGTTGGCATAGATCGCTGGCCTATACCAATGTACCTGAAGCTGAAAATGCCAACTAGATCCAAAGGCATTTTCTGGATAACATGGTGGCCCTTCCCCGAATACAAACGACTGGGAATCCAGTAACTGCATCAATCCCAGGGATACTTAGTCACTTAACCACCATTCACTTGGAGTACTTGAAAAATTTTTTTAAGGGTACTAAAAAACGAAAGGCAAATCGGAAAAAAAATTACTCCACCAGAAAGAAAAACACAAAAAATTCCACATTCTTCTAACGCACGCTAGCAGGCCAATAAAACTGTTGTAGATTACGAAGCAGGTTGCCGAGTATGCCTCATCACGACGACAACGCTGTGGGCATTGTGTACTAGAAAATAAAGGCACAGTGCCAATGTACCCCTTATGCCAAATAGCCCCGGTCTCCCCTAGATTTTTTTCATACAAAAATGCTTTAATCATTTGAAAAAAGAAATAAAAATAGACATCACCATCATAATACATTTTGTCCGTAACAAAACTTCGCCAATTTTATTTTTCATCCGTCGCCAATAATAAAAAATAAATAAATAAATTATAAAATGCTATCTTAAATGAATAACTTTTGCAAAAAAAAAGTAGCCTACTAAAATAATAATAATAATAATAAATGAAATAAAACAAATAAGTAAAATAAACAAAAAATCGTCTGCACAATTCTTTCTATTAAGTCGGTCAATTTTCCTTAGCCTGCATTTCTGTCATGTTTGCCGAGTCATAGTTAGTCGAGAATTAAGAATTGGAGTTAAAAAGTCGGTGTCCTCAGTCGGAGTCGATAAAGGGAGTCAGATTCAGAGGCTCTAAAATTTGAATAGGAAGAGTCAGTCATTTTTTTCTGAGCATGAATTTCTGCCATGGCCGCGGAGTCGGAGCAAGATTCGTAAGATCAAGTCGAGATCTAGTCATTTTCAGGCCCCAGTCATTTCTGTTCATTTTTGCTGTAGCTGCGAAGTAGGAATCGGAGTCAAAAAGTTGGAGTCGTCAGTCGGAGTCAATAGGATTAGTCGGAGTCAATAGGATTAGTCAGAGTCACAGGTTCTAAAATTCTAATAGTAGGAGTCTGTCATTTTTTTCCGAGCTTGCATTTCTGCCATGATTGCGGAGTCGAAGGTGAGGATTCGGTGTCGGAGTAGGAGTCAAGGAGTAGGAATCGGAGTCCTAAACAGCTTATTTATAAAAAAAATCGCTACATTCTTCATCAAGATCATTTTCTAACAAAGATTGTTTGAAGGAAATCTACCTTTTAGTTAGGGATTTACATTGGTCTTAAATTTCTCCGTAGGCGCCAATGTTAAGATTTTTTAAACTGTTCAAAACTGAACGAAAAATTGTTCAAATCAAAAAGTGAAGTATGGAAATAAAGTTTCCTCGCAGACACCTTTCGAACAAAAAACAAAGTTTGATCAAATTAGACTGTTCATTCAAAAGTAATCACGGAAGGGGGGGGGGGGCAGACAGACCGAAGACACAAACATAAATTACCCATATTAAAACCCTACTGCCCTTTTTTTAATTTTTCGATATGTCTTTCTTTTTTTGAAATTCCTTTTGGACTTTTTTTTTTGACTTCGTGACATTTTTAAGATGCATTAAGCCACTTTTAATACTCTTTCGTCTTTTTTTTTAGTTTAACGGCAAATTAGGAGAAAAAGGAAGGAAAAAAACATTTAATATTTTAAAGTCAAAAATCTTTAACCTTTTGTGAAAAGTCTTTAGAGCCCCGAAAATGACAAAATATGAATAAATAGCTTCTTTCGTGCTGAAAAGAAGTAAAAATCCACTGTCAAAACTTATTTTACAACCATCGGCGTATCTGTTAACCCTTTAAGCGGTCAATTTTTTTTTTACCAGAAATGCTTCCAAAAAAGGCATATTTTTTTATTGCATTTTGTTAAGTACCATGCGTAAGAGAATATGAATATTAGGAATTTTTTAATTTTTTTTTTCGTTTTTAATGCTTCTCCGTTTTTACGGCAGACAACATATGAGTTCATACAGCAATGTCGAAAATATGGAAAAAAAATCTTTCTGTAACCTTTTTTTTTGGAGGAAAAGCATTTCATTTAGATGGACAAGTCACACTATCTGTTGAAAATAATACTACTAAATAGTCTCTTTCAATAATGAAAAATTCGGGCAAACCAGAAAAGTTAATCAGAAAATATCGATGCCCGTACGCCGTACGGGCAAACCAGATGAGGCCAATTTCAGGTAGCACGTACGCTGTACGGGCAAACCGCTTAAAGGGTTAAGCATCACTTAGAAAAAAAAAATCTTTTAATATTAAATACTCCTTAAAATCTTTCACACGAAGATTAAAGTTTGTTTTTTTGGAATAATATTAAAATTATTTTATAATGAATTTATTCTTTATAATATTAATACTTAAAATGTTTGACGTTTTAAATTGTATTCAATAAAGCTTTCAAGAGATGAAAAAATATTTGGAAGAAAGCTTAGAAGATTCACTAAAAGCAACTTTTATGATTTAATCAGCAATTTTTTTGCACTAAAAAAATTTGGCCACTTTGATTTAAAGCACCAAAGATAAATTTTTACATTTAGTCCCACGAGACTTAGTCCCAACTTATGAAATCTCATCTAAAATAAACACTTCATCCACGATTCTATAAAAGAACCGTTGTAAATGAATATTGGAACTGAAAACGTCTGGCGTTGCACATACAGAAATTAGTTTTGCCCTATCCATCAAAAAGTAATTGCTGTCGGTGAGGATTATCCAAGCGTCGTAAATAGTGCGAGACGTGCTTTTTGTTCTAATCGATTTGGAAATATCGATATCTTA
The DNA here is from genome assembly GCA_038373865.1 of Uloborus plumipes. Classification (NCBI taxonomy): domain Eukaryota; kingdom Metazoa; phylum Arthropoda; class Arachnida; order Araneae; family Uloboridae; genus Uloborus; species Uloborus plumipes. The sequence continues at coordinate 76,069 of JAXGGA010003395.1, forward strand.
TTCCCTGCCAAGATTCTTTTCTCTTCCACTTCATTGTTATCGTCTGTGAATAATTATGACTTCTTCTTGGGGAATAGGGCCGTTAAGCTAAAAGATAGGAAGTACTTTTTAAAGGTTTGATTTAAAGCGTATTTCTCCCACTGAATTTTATCGTCTGGAAAAAGGATTCTGTAACGCCAATAGATGTAGTTATTTGAATTCATAAAACACATTTGAAGCTTAGTCTCGGCTTTAAGCGCAATTGATAATGGCCATTGTAAAATTCCTCGAAGCGTAATAAATCTAAATGATTCGATAGTTATTGTTTCGAATGAACAATGAATATTGAGGAATTTGCTTTTCGTAAGGTGCTGGAAAGCTGATAACTTTCATACAAAAATCATTTTGTCCCTCCAAGTTATTTAATTTTTTATAGGTGCTGAGGTATTTGATTTTTTCTTGAAACGAAAGAATTGAAAAATTAGCCAATTTTTATGGCATACACGCGTTCAGTTACATAATTTTAAATTTTTTGTGATTTGATAATAAATCTTTTCAAGTTTTTTCTTATCTTGATTTTCACTATTAAATAAAGAACGTTGTCGTGATAATAAGCATTTGTATCAAACAAATATGTGTTATAAAGTTAGAAAATACTTTACAGTATTTTTTTGTACAGAAATTATATATATTACTTTGTTACTTATAAGCTCTATTTGGGACGTATTACAAACACACAACTTAAAAAAAATAATTAATGTGTGGATTTTTACAAGTAGTACAATTCTCTGTTTTCCCAGAAGTTTAAGATTTACACAGAACTCTCAAACTTCTATGAGCTGATTATACCGTTTGCAGATAATCCGTGCAGTTCAAAAATCACCAGGCTTTCAGGGTTTCATCTTTTGGTCTTCAAAAAAACTTTACAAACATTGATGTATTATCAGTACATTGCTGAGCATAGATTAAAAACAAGTATAATTTGTAAAAAGCGTTTAAGAATGCTTTTTGATTGATGATTTGAGAAAATAAAGGAGAATCAGAGGGTACTATATGACTAAAGCATAAAATATGATGAGTTTTTATCTTGTTTCAGACAAGCTTTCATTAAAAACTCTTATTTTTGATATGAATGTTTTCATTTTGATATAAATGGTAATTGATGGAAAAAATCTTACTTCAATGTAGCGTGACTTCAATGTAGCTATTACTTCAATGTAGCGTGATTTATTTCAAAGTAAACCTTGAAACCCTAGATTATTTGTTTAGTTTAAAATGTTATTTTATCCTTAATTCTTTGCTTTGCTTAAGTTCTTCTTCTTACTTCTTATTACTTTGTTAACTGTCTTAACAATCGACGTTTTAATTTCTATCTACAGAGAAAAAAAAATTGAAAGATATGACTGGTCAATGGTAAAAATAGATTAATAATGCGACAGCTATGGTGGTAAAAAAGATGTGAAAGTGAAGCTTCAGATATTGGATACATTGGCAAGAAAATGGGCAGGATAATGCTAAAGTTGTCGCTTGGGGAAATTCGTGATAAATAATGAAGCAGGCGGATTGGCTTGCACTTTAATTCAAATGTTAATGTAATTTCGTAATCGAATAATTTTTCGATTTGCTTTTAACTTGATGGTTTGGTTTGGAATTTTTCAAAGTTGGCCTTATTAAAGACCCTTTTTCTGGCATGGCAATTCGCTATTTTTGTTAAACTGCTGCCAAATATAATATAAACTAAAATTTTCACATGAAATGTTTTTTTTTCTTATTTTTTAAGAGTCATTGGGTGAATGTAAAAATTTTGGAACCAGTTGAACCATAAATTATCTAAAATTCAGCCTCTAAACCTTGAGCTGGTCTTATTTGATGCACTGATATTATTGATAAAAAAGTGAATTGAACTTTAGGGAGTGATGAGTCACGGCGTTTCCAATGCACTTATTCTTTATCTCTTTCTAGAAAGTGGATGATTCCAAATAAAGATTAAGGAGTCTAAATAAACAATGATATTTGATAATGTCAAAATTTATGTATTGCAAGAACAGTGGTGACACCATTTGTGTCTATTGATTTTCAGTGTTAATCCGAACATTAATTTCAGAAAATAACTGAAGATTTAATGTAAATTCCTAAAAGTAATGGTTAATATGGACTGGTAAATCAGAACCAGTCCTAAAATGGTGATTTTCACTTTATTATTGCATTGTATGTAGAATCTTATTCTGAATCGACCCATGAGAGCGTTTTTCTTGAGAAAAATTCCTTCACAATCATTTAACTGCGTTAAAAGAGCGCGTGTTCCATTCTTTGCATGCATCCAACAATCGTTTTCGCTCTCTTCTGAAAACTTACGAAAATAGTCTCACGTTAGTCTGGTTCTGAAGTACAGATTTGTCAATCATTATTTGCTTTCTTGTACAATGCTTTCCAACTAGCTTAGAATTAAATCAAAGAGTTCTATTTCAGTTTTTCTTTTTTATTATATTTGTAAAATATTTTTCTCCGTCTTATACGTATATATATACACACACACACACACATATCTAATCTTGCAAGTTATCTCTATTTTCTTCTCTACCTCACTGTTATTGACAGCCCAGAGACGTGTGATGGGTATAAATGAGAAATCTGGAGTCGATACGCCACATTTTTCTCTTTTGAAAACTCCTTTCAAAAGTAAATTTTCTTGTCCAATATTTTTGGCATAACCACAGAAACCTACTGCTGACAAATCAATACGTTGTTCTTGCTTTCTGTACAGTGACATCGTTTCGTTGTTCCATTTTTCGGCAAAGTGTATCTGAAAACACGAAATGTGATATATTCTCTTTATAACGGTCACATCTATACATTGAGACAGATATCTATATGAAACATTTAATTTGAACCTCAACAAAATTTAGCATGGAAGGAGTTTAAATTGATTAGTTATAAAAAAGGAATTATCCGTGTTAAATGAAAAAAAAAGCTTTATCATACGTTTATGTCAAGTAAGTTCAAAATCATTCATAGTACTTGCATAAACCTTTTTTGTACTGGCACAAACCTTTTTTGTACTGGCACAATATGTTTTCTTCTGGCAGCGGTTTTTTGTTGATAACACGCTAGAATGTTGTGCAGCGTGTATAGAGATTATAAGAATTCTGTCATATTGCCACACTTAAGTAGCAAAATGCTTAAATCTAAAGTTTTATTTCGGGGAGGGGTAGAGAATGAGACACTAAGCGCCGCTGAGTACTCGTTACAAGTAAAGTAAAATAAAACGGATTGGAATATGTTGACAACTGAGCATTTTCTTAGGAACTGCAAATTATGTCAAACGTACTTTTTTTGCATTTAAAGCTGATTTCTAAAAACAAAATATACCTCTCTCATACACTGGCGGAAAAAAAAAATCCCAACACCAAGAAAGACTTGTGTTAGATAAACGAAATTTGGTAGGCGTGTTTATACAACTGAAAGATGACATCGATTGAAATTTCGAGTTCCGCGCATTAGTGTGGCGCAGCTGGCGTCACTCAGAACATGCAAATAAGGCTTGTTTTAAAAGCGTGTTGTGAAGCTCGTGTGTATTATTTTTCCATGAAATTTGACGAATTGCGTTCATCTTAGATAGGAATGCCTTTAAGAAGACGAAGAAAGCCATTATCAACAGCTCACCGAGTTTAAACGAGGTTGTACATTATGGCTACGAGATGGTGGATTTTCATTTCGCGATATTGCAGAAATATGTGGGTGGGAATGTTTCCACCATGCATGATTATTGGAAGTTATGGGCAAGGGATGGTACTACCTCAAGAAGATCGAGTTCCGAGCTGCCACGTGGCACGACTGAGAAGGAAGATCGCCGAATCTTGGGTACGGCTGTGGCGCATCGTACTGCATCTGCGGTTGAAATTCGAGCGGCAGTTGGTACTGTCGTGACCCAAGGAACGGTAAGTAACTGTTTACTTCAAGGACAGCTCCGAGCCAGGCAACGTGCAGCCGGTATTCCATTGACTGCAAAACATTGCATTTTCCGACGGCAGTGATGCCACGACAGAGCTCACTGGAGGTCGGAGTGGAGATCTGTTGTAATTTTTGATGAAAAAAGATTCTGCCATAGTGCCAGTGGTGGCTGTATATTGGTCAGAAGGAGGCCAGGGGACCGCCTGCATCCAAGCGGTCTACGGCCTAGACACACGAGACTCACACCTGGAGTTATGGCCTCTGGAGCAAATTTCTACGACAGCAGGGGCATTCTTGTGGTTATCCTAAACTCACTGACTGAAAATTTGTCGTCAGTCTGGTAATTTAACCAGTAGTACAGCCCTTCATGAGTAGCATTCAAGGGGGCGTTTTCCAACAGGATAACGCTCGCCCTCACATCGCTGCTGTAACGCAATGTACTCTACAGAGTGCTGACATGTTACCATGACCTGAAAAATCACCAGGTATGTCTCCAATTGATAACGTATGCGATATCATTGGACGGCACCTCGAGCATCATCCACAGTCAGCAATGACGGTCCTAGTATTGACACAACAAGTGCAACAAGAATGGAACTCCATGCTACAAAGTGACATTCGGCACCTGTATGACATAATGCATGCACGCTTGCAAGCTTGCATTCAAAATTCTGGAGGTTACACCCTCTACTAAATTAACATAATTTCACATTTGCACAGCATTTTCTTGAGTTTAAATTAGCCAGTGATCTTGTACATTTAATCAATTAAACATGTTAACTAGACAATTGCATTACCAGAATTTCATTACTCTACAGAAATTTTTTCTTGGTGTTGGGATTTTTTTTTTCCGCCAGTGTATGATGAAACCTCTCATCTGATGAGATGTAAAAAGTAAATATACGAAAAAACGAATAAATAAAGTGTTAGCACCTTTTAAACAATGGTGCTAATGTATTTTTCCGTACAAAAATTCTTGAATCGTTAATGTTCGCTTGAAAAAAATCGTCTGCCAATAACAAAAACAAGAACAATAAATAAAATAAATTAAGTTAACAAAAAATAGCCTGCACAGCCCTTTTCTTTTGAAAGCAGAAATCAATAATTGTTTATTCCCAGCCTGCATTTATACCATGTTTTCTGAGTCAGTTAGAGTTGAGGATTAGGAGTCAGAGTTGAAAAGTCGGAGTCGTCAGTCGGAGTTGGTAGGCGCAGCCGGAGTCAAGTGCTCCAAAAATCTAATAGTAGAAGTCGATCATTTTTTCCCCCAAGACTAAATTTCTGCCATGATTGCGGAGTCGAAGTCGGGAATTCGGTGCGAGAGTCGGAGCCTATGCTTATAACTGGAGTCGAAGGCTATAAAATTGTAAGAAAAGGAATCGGCCTTTCCCCCAGAGGCTGAATTTCTGCCATAGCTGCGAAGCCGAAATCAGAGTCGGATCAAAAAGTTGGAGTCGATAGGCGGAGTCGGAATCAACGGCTTTAAAATTCTAACAGTAGAGGTCAGTTATTTTTTCACGAGACTGCCATGGCACCAGAGTCGGAGTCGAGGAGTCGGAATAGGAGTCCTTAAAACAATTTATTCAAAAATAAATAAATAAATATATTCTTCATAAACAGTATTTTCCAACTTCGGGATCTTTTTAAGATTTATTAAGCCACTTTTAATGCTTTTTTCGTCTTTCATTAACTTCAATGGGAAAGTAGGCTAAAAACGAAATCAAACTTTTTAACCACGGATTTTTACATGAATTCAAGAGCTTTTACTAAGATTAATATTTCTACAAAGATGAATAGAGGAAAAAAATAAATACTAAAATAATTTTTTTCGTTACTTTATTGGAAAACAAATAAGGCTTGACAGGAAGAAATATAGATTAATAGTATTAGTTTAAGTAAATTAAATACATTTCTTGAGTTCTGGAAAAGACAGTAAAAAATAGATCAAAAGTAATAGAAGGATATTTCAGTGAAAAAATTAATGCTGATTTAATAAAACATTTTTAAAAAATCGGATCCATTCTCCGATTTTTTTTGACTTTTCCAAAGCTAAATCAACAGAACCCTCACGCTAACAAGAAACACGGTCAACTAACAGCAGTTTTTAGTGAAAAATTGTGAGCATTTATGAAGAACAAAATAAAACAAAATATTAGGTTAAAGCAATAAGACACTTTCATTAAATGATTAAGGAAAGCACCATAAAAAAAGGGTAGAATAATAACCGTAGCTCATTTCATTATTTCTAGCATATTTATGCATAAAAGTTTTTACAATGCAAATGCCACAATAATCCTAAGATTGAAAAAAGTAATGAAAGCATTTTATTCTAGATTTATTTAAATCTGGAATAAAATGCTGGCAAAGCAAAAAGTGTAACTCTGTTTCATTACTTTTAGTTTTTCTAATGCATATAAAAAGACTCTCTATGTAAATAGCAACAAAAGACCCCAAGTAAAAAAAAGAAAAATGTGAGCCCTTGTTTTTGGCATAAAAGAACGAATGAAGAAATGAATAGAAAATGAAGCAATAAATGAACAAATGAGTGAAACAATTTCTCAATGCATGAGAAAAATAAATGAATCAGTAAAGTACTGAATCAATAAGAAAATAAGAGATTGAGTGTATAAATAAATGAATTAAAAGGTGAAGGAATGTAATTCATTTTGTCCTGAATGAATTTGACTAGTGCTACAAAATATTTTAACTAAAAATTAACATTAGTGAAACGAACAACGATGAGTACAATATTTTTTAACACCCTTTAAAATAATCATGTAGAGAATTTCCTTTTGAGAGCGTCCCAAAATATAGAAAATTGATTTAAAACAGTTGCATTGTCACCCCTAATACAATAAGGTAATCTCTTGACCTGAAAATCCTTTATTAGATTACTTACACCTGACGGCATCTTTGTGTGGCGTGAAGTTGTTCGACGTTACATATGCAAATTCGAAAATGCGGTTAGGTATGATTATCGTAACTTGCTTCTTATTGGTTGAAACAGTCTCTAACACTCCAAATTACTATTCCTCCAAGTGAGGTATGATGAATATTGGTCGTTTATTAAAGATTTAAAGGGCACGTTGCTTAACTAAGCACTGTCAAGAAGCGTTAAAAAAAATCCTAAATTTAGTTTAGAAAAACTAAAAAATACGCTTTTAGAGTTAATCAAACTAAAAAGAAAATCAAAACTATTGAATATCCGCCAAGTTTACATGCGCTTATAATACATCAATATGTAATATTTTTTGGCCTTTAGTATTAATAATAGTATCAAATATATTACTTTTATATTTGCAAAGAACGTGAATTTTATTTTTTATTCAGTGTTACATACAAGCAACTGAAACACTTATAATACACCAACATGTAATATAGTTTAGCCTTTAGTATCAATAATAGTATTAAATGTAATACTTTTATGTGTGTATACATAGAAAGTGAATTTTGTCTTTTATTCAGATTTACATACAAACCCACAGGTGGAACTAATAAAAGCGTATTAAAAACAGAGAGAGAGGGAGAAATATTTTTTATTAAAATTTGCAGCTGTAATAACATTTTTTTGTAAATATTCAATTTCAAAATATTTCCACTGTATAATGCATCCTACGCTTACGTTTGAAGATCATCAAAACTTACATCTGTTTCCAACATCAAATGAAATAATTTCTTCGCTTTCACTTCAGTGAGATTTTTCGTTGTCAACCATCCTTTCATTGAATCGAAGCAAGAAAACATTATTGAACTAATAAAACACTAAACAAAATTTTAACATTTTCCACCTTTGAAAACTAATGTAAGCAAAGCTGGTTCAGCAAACATGCTCGTAGAGGATTTGAGGGGGCGGGGGGGGGGGATTGCGTATGGAGGTAATTGCATTTCTTTCAAAAAATAGCTCATAAGCAAAAATTGATGAATTCTGTGGTAGTATGTTTAAAATCATGCAAGTGAAAGTTATTACATTTTTTTCTCTCTGTACAAGATGTAATCCAGAGTTAATTAAATCATGAAATTTTTTTTCCCTGATCTTGTTTTCTTTCAAAGAAAATGATTAAAGTGCCACCTTAAGCTACGTCCTTCACTAATCACTTGTTTTATTAGACAATCTGGTAATTAGTCATTTTCTTTACTTTTAAACTCTGAGCCTTTTTTATTTTAATTTAGAAAGAATAATAACTCCCTGGAGAAGTAAACTGCTTCCAGCAGTAACGAAATGTTCTAAAAAAAAAAAAAAAAAAGAGACATTTTATCCTATTTGAAGAATTGTTTTCAAGAATATGTGCATATGCAACCATTGGGAAAAAAATACTATTATTCCTAAAAAGATAATTTTTTTGAAGTTTTTTTCCCCCTTTTTAAACTATTGTTAAAACTTGATTATTAGTTTAAAAAAGGTTTAAAATATTTACATGGAAGCTACTACAGTTTCAAAAGAATTTCAAGTAGAATTTTTTTTATGATTACTACAGCATAAAATTATTTAAATTAAAAAGCTGGAGGGAGAAGAAAAATTAATAAATGAAACTATTTTGCAATTAAAAATGAAAGAAATAAATAAAATTGGAGAAAAATGGAAAACTTGGAGGAAAAAAATATGTAATAAAAAGCGAAAAATTAAACTAATCTGTAATTTATGTACAAAAATGAGTAAAGAAAACTAACTAAACATTGTATGAAGAACTGCTTAAATATAAATGGAAATTAGATGCGAATTTTTGCAAAAAATATTGAAAAAAAATCGAAATTTGGCAAAAAAAGGAAAAAATGGTCCACCTGAAGCATCCGAAACCTAACCACTCTCAAAATAATCTCCTTGGGACTCCACACTTCTCTCTCAGAAGTGCTTTCACTGTTGGGAGCATTCTAAGAAAGTCTGTTTTGGAATGCAGTTTTGCTCGACTGTCGTTGCAACCATAATGTGACTCTTGTCTGAAATTTCGCTCATTTAAAAGACCTATTGAATTTGAGAAACAGATAAAAGTAGCGGGGCCGTATCACGAAACAAAGAGGCCTACCCTGAAATTTGCATATTTTTCTGGCAACACCTTCTTGGCGTTGCATTTTCAATGTCACGTAATGTGACATTGGTGGACTAAGGGGTCCTCAACTTATGTTGTTATTTCAGTTTACAATGATATAACAATGAAATTTCTCTCAAAAATAAAGTTAAGAGTTCTTTGGAACGTCCGGTGGCTATCAGATATGAAATGGCACAACTAGACTGAATGTATCAACCTTCTCTCCACCCCTCACTGTATTTGGGCTGTGCGAGATACTGTCTGATTTTTTTAGATAAAACCTTCCGCGTATTTACGCATGCGTCAGGTCTTCTCTGATCTTACCAAAATAGGGGTGATAGGTAAGATAACAATAAGGGGAAGAATAATAAGAAGCATTTTGAGCTGTATCAAACAACGTAGAACGATGCTAATTTCAAATACATAGTTTAGTTGAATGTGTCAAAAGGATAGCAAAAATGCAAGTTTTAAATTGAAAACTTCGGAAAGTTCCCACTCACAACCCATCACCCCTTTTTTTAAGTGGAATGCTTCGCGAGTGCTAGGTGCGGCTTTCAATGGCAGTCAGTATGTACGAAGGAGAGACATCCTTCATTTCTAATAAAGAATTTGAAAAAAAAAGAAGACATTAAGGAGTGATAATTTTATAGTAATGCTACACTTCGTCAGTATAATTCTTTTTGGACTTCGTAAAAACCATTTCATTGAAAATTAGTCACTAAAATGCTGCAACTAAGTGCAATTTAAGACCTTACTGCGATTTTTACTTTTTTTAATGCTTATTCTGTCATTCTTTACGAGGCAGAATGATCAAGTAAACATTATATACTCTCCCATTGTAAAAAAAAAAAATAGCGGTAGCATGCGAATTTGCGATTACTTCACGCCTACTACTTACATGTAAATGGCGTTTGTTTATTTCTGTAAACAAAGTTATTTCGTGAGAAAGAAATCGAATGCAAATATCTAGAAGAGCAATTCTGTGGAGAGGCAATGCATCTTTTAGGCAGTTTAAGAGTTTTATTTCGTGGAATAAATTTTATAGCCTTTTCTCTCATCGGAAAAGAAATCTATTTCTGTCAACGTTTTGCAGTTTGTTTTATAAATAAATATTTTATGTTTGAAGCTTGTATCATCCTTTGAAATGGAAATAGGCTCAAAAAGCTTTGATATTGGTCAGTATCTTATCGAATACTCCAGTTATATTAAGGTATGTATCAAGTACAGAAACTATAACTAAAATTCATATGCAGTTATTAAAAGGCAGTTTTTGTATTTAAAATGAGCATTTTAATATTTTGTTGTGCTTAAGGAATGTGTTTTTAAGTGTATGAGATAGCTATATTTTAGAAATTCTTGAAACTATACAATCGGCAGATCAGCTTGAACTATTGTAAGGATTGTTGACAAGTTAACTCGTTCAAATGCTTATCAGAGCAATATAAGCTTATATATATGAGCTTTAATCAGAGCAATTTTTCATTGAGCCTTGAACATTTAAAGAAGACTACTATAGCGTAGGGGGAAATTTAAACCATGCATTAATCCTAATGACAAATAAAAAGAAAGTTGATTTAAATTTAGTGAGTTTTTTGATTTACAACATTCCAATAAAGTGTTGATTTAAGCACTTTTTTTAAAATTAAATTTTAACTTTTTTTAAATGTACGGCTTTTAAATGTATTTTTAGTTTTTAATGCAAGTAATGGAAAAAAGTTGTTGAAAAACAAACTGCCGATCTCCGTTAACTTGACATTAATGAAGACTAAAGATAACTATGAAGTAAAAAACGCCTTCCTGTCAGTTCAACATAATTATGATAAGAAAAAAAACATAATTGCCGTTATCTACATTGTAATAAAAGTACACAGCGAGTATAAGCAACGCAGGGCAAATTTTAGTTCAGGTGCCGAAGTATTTGAAACTCATTTCACATAAATTCGGTGCGCTGAATTCAAATTTGATATTAGTTTTCGCCCATGAGTTTAAACTTCAAAGATATAATATTTTAATACTGGAGTGTTTAAGCTATCTCCATGGATAAAATACGATAAGAAACACAATATGGTTCAGTTTTCAACGTTATTATATCATACAAATATTATATACAATGATTCAACTCGTCAAATACCGTGCGAAGACAATACCTTCAAGGCAGGAATTCACAATATAACTTTAACTCATTATTATTAATCTGGCCAGATATTTGTTTCGTCCAGTTAATTTTCCCGAGGGTAACTGGACTTCAGACTGACAATAGAGCAAATATAGCGGGAGCAATCTTTGTTCAGGTGACTAAAAACGCTTAAGTAATGTAAAAAATGACTGCACATTTTAGACACATATTTTTTTTCCCTCACCGAACGAAATTAAATGACCTAGCGATTTTCTGATGAAATATTTAGTCTCACGTAATTACCCAAAATGTGATGTATTTTAAAAGACTTCTTTCCCAGCTACTTATTTTAAAAGGATTGAGCATTTTTATATTTATTACTTTTTCAGAAGGAATTTTTGCCTCATACACTACTTAATAAGTTTTTTTAACTATACAAACATGGAACAGGATTTTTTTCATGTTAAGTGAATAAAAAGAGATATATATTTTTTAGTGCAATTTTTTACATTCTTTCACTCACAATTTATTCAGGAGAGAAAAAAAATATGTTCTTTATTTGTATAATAATATAAGTACTTTCTTTCAAGTGATACTTTGATTAATTGCAAAAGTATCTTGAAGATATTACTTCTGTTTTTCACGTTAAAGAATCTTTTAGCCAAGTGCCTCTTCCATCAAGTTAAACAGAGAAAATTTAATCAGGTAAGGCATTTGGGATTCTGTTCGAAGAACAATTTAAGTGGCAGTTTTTTTAATGTACTCCAAAAGAGAAACAATGAGTAAGTTTGCTCTGCAGAGACCATAATTAATAAACTGCCCTATAAGTATAATTAGTCGAGAAGTAATAAAACGGTTTTTTATAAATATTTCTTGTATCAACGCAAAACTTTTGCTTCATTTTTCAATATTTTTAAACGAATTTAACCTCATTTTTTTTCTATACTTTAAATTCTGAACAGTAACAATTTTATTTAAAAAAATGACAAAAATATATTAAAATGCAATATTTTAAAAGTTCTAATTGCTTTTGTTCGTCAATTTTCCTACAATCGTAATGTTCAAAAAGGATTGCTTGAAAGTACACTTCATTCAGTTTTTGATGCGTATTTTTAGGTTTTTATGCACAAAATACTCTTATAGAGGCATTAAAAATATTTTGGAAATGTACACTCTATAACAGAAACATCAGCACACCAAGAATAAGCTTTCATAATGACTCAACTTAATAATATTTGTGTTGTAATTCAACATAAATAATAAGAAAGTGATTACAAATTGAGAGTAATGTGATTATTTATTATAAGAAAAAAACCCATCAAATGGAGGCTTTAGAACCCTGTTAATCCATCTGTAGCAGGAATGCACGAGGCAGTATAGGCACATATTGAGGTATGAAAGTATGCACGAAGTTCCTGCTTTGTCTAGTTCCGTATTTATGGTGATCGAACCGCCGATTCGACCAAACTCGTAGTCCATCCTACCTACCGTACTGAGTGCTTCCGGACATGGAAAGTTATAGTCGAATTGGGTTAAGTAGGCTAGAGAAGGTGACAATGTGTAAGAGGTAGCGTGACAACTTTTGCTGCGTACTGTTAGTCCGTGAAAGCGGGCGCCAAGCACTCGCGAACCATTCCACTTAAAAGGGGTGATGGATTGTGCGTGGGAACTTTCCGAAGTTTTCAATTTAAACGTTGCATTATTTGCTATCCTTTAGACATATTCAACTAAACAATATATTTGAAATTAGCATCTTTCTACTTTGTTTGATACGGCTCAAAATGCTTATTATTATTCTTCCCCTTATTGTTATCTTACCTATCACCCCTATTTTGGTAAGATCAGAGAATATCTGACGCATGCTTAAATACGCGGAAGGTTTTACCAAAGATCATACAGTAAGTGCAATTTAAGAGCCAATTGCGATTTTTACTTTTTTTTAAACGTTTTTTCTATTATCCTTTACGAGGCAATCAAGTAAACATATATTCTCCCATTGTGAAAAAAAAAACGTTAGCATGGGAATTTGCGATTACTACTACTTACATGTAAATGGCGTTTATTTCTACACTGGTGGAAAAAAAAAATCCCAACACCAAGAAAAAATTGCCGTAGAGTAATGAAATTTGGGTAATGCAATTGTCTAGTTAACATGTTTAATTGATTAAATGCACAAGATCACTGGCTAATTTAAGCTCAAGAAAATGCTGTGCAAATGTGAAATTATGTTAATTTAATAGAGGGTGTAACCTCCAGAATTTTGAAGGCAAGCCTGCAAACGTGCATGCATTATGTCATACAGGTGCCGAATGTGACTTTGTGGTATGGAGTTCCATGCTTGTTGCACTTACTGTGTCAATACTAGGACCGTCATTGCTGACTGTGGATGATGCTCGAGATGCCATCCCATGATATCCCATACGTTATCAATTGGAGACAGACCTGGTGAATTTACAGGTCATGGTAACATGTCAGCACTCTGTAGAGCACATTGCGTTACAGCAGCGATGTGAGGGCGAGCGTTATCCGGTTGGAAAACGTCCCCTCGAATGCTACTCATGAAGGGCTGTACTACTGGTTAAATTAACAGACTGATGACAAATTTTCAGTCAGTGAGTTTGGGATAACCACAAGAATGCCCCTGCTGTCGTAGAAAATTGCTCCAGAGACCATAACTCCAGGTGTGAGTCCCGTGTGTCTAGGCCGTAGACCGCTTGGATGCAGGCGGTCTCCTGGCCTCCTTCTGACCAATATACAGCCACCACTGGCACTAATTCAGAATCTGTTTTCATAAAAAATTACAACAGATCTCCACTCCGACCTCCAGTGAGCTCTGTCGTGGCACCACTGCCGTCGGAAAAGGCAATGGTTTGCAGTCAATGGAATACCGGCTACAGGCTGCCTGGCTCGGAGCTGTCCTTGAAGTAAACAGTTTCTTACCGTTCCTTGGGTCACGACGGTATCAACTGCAGCTCGAATGTCAGCCGCCGATGCAGTACGATGCGCCACAGCCGTACGCAAGATTCTTTCCTTCTCAGTCGTGCCACGTGGCAGCTCGGAACTCGATCTTCTTGAGGTAGTACCATCCCTTGCCCATAGCTTCCAATAATCATGCATGGTGGAAACATTCCCACCCAAGTCTTTCTGCAATATCGCGAAATGAAAATCCACCTTTTCGTAGCCAAATTGTACGACCTCCTTCAAACTCGGTGAGCTGTTGATAATGGCTTCTTCGTCTTCCATCAGTCATTCCTAGCTAACGTGAACGCAATTCGTCAAATTTCACGGAAAAATAATACACACGAGCTTCACAACACGCTTTTAAAACAAGCCTTATTTGCATGTTCTGAGTGACGCCAGCTGCGCCACACTTATGTGCGGAACACGAAATTTCAATCGATGTCATCTTTCAGTTGTATAAACACGCCTACCAAATTTCGTTTATCTAACACAAGTCTTTCTTGGTGTTGGGATTTTTTTTCCGCCAGTGTATAAACAAACTTATTCCGTGAGAAAGAATTCGAATGCAAATATCTAGAAGAGCAATTCTGTGGAGAGTTTTACTTAAGAAAATCAAACAGTATGTGTGGTATGCCTTTGAAAATAAGTATAAGATTAAGGTTTCATCACTATTAACTCAGTTTTGTGTGCTGTCGCATTCGACAGGATTGGATTGCAATCAAATTGGACCAGATCAACTTTCACGAGGAACCCAGATTGAATGTGGCAAGTGATGACAATCGTGTGCGAGTGTGGACGCCCAATGGTGAGCGACAAACCCTGTACTCAAATAGAGCCGTTGACATTATCACGGCAGTAATTATTTCCTTTGGCAATATTTACATTTATCTCAATATTATTACTCTTATTTTACTTATCTATATATTTAATTTATTGATTTTTTAAAATAACCAATTTATTCATATCACCTTCGCACTTTGTCATACACGAAAACAAAATCAACCTAAATATTTTATTTCTTTCAGTTTAGAGGCGTATTCACAAAAGACAAATCATTTTTTAGTTTAATTAATTTATTTTTTTATATTTAGACCTGAGTTGCTAAATTTTAAAACTTAGCTTTGGTAATGATGTAAACTTGAAAACAAATGGTTTTCTTTTTAGCGTAGTATTTGAAGGCAGGCATCAGGAGTTAGCAGCTATTCCGTCCTTGCCAGCGTAATCACCAAGGACAAGACATTGTATGAAATATGTTAACAAACGAGGAACAATGACTGGAGGGAAACTGAATTCCGAAATAAGTGTCCTAATTAGTTACGAGATGATTTTAAATTAAAGAGTGCTTCCGGCTATTTCAGTAATTTTAGAGCTGTGCACTTGAGAGTACCAGTTGTCACTTATCCTAAAGAATTCATAATTTTAATTTCTAATTTTGACTTTAATGAAATAGTTTATACATGAAAACGAATATTTTACTCTGTCAGTGCTCACTGAAAAATACCTTTGGTTTTATTGAATAATACGATTAAGAGACTGGTGCTGACTTGGAAAGAAAATTAACAACTGAAAGGTAATGCTTTTATATAATGATTTGCTGAGATTACCTGATAACTTTTTCACGCTTAATTGTACGAGCTGAATAAATGTTTCAGCTGAAATATTCAGACAAATTTTCATTTTCAGATATCTTTAATGAACTATCTCATAAAGCGTTGCATATAATGCATAAATTTATACAATCATGCCTAATGATTGGTAATTAAGTGGAAATTCAAAGTTTGAAAAAAATTGTGACGCATGGAGCACTTTGAAATTTTGTTAAAAATTTTTTTAAATTTTTAATTTCAAAACAAGTATTCATTGTTTTTGCACTAATTTTTTATGCTTTTAGATATAGTAAATATGCAAGCACACAAATTTTTAGACATATAGGTCAATAATAGAAAAACAAAAAAGAAACATTTTTTTGTGTCCACTGTAGCCTTAATTAATTTGTTAATAAGGTATTCAAACTTGTCTCACATATTCTTTATTTACTTTAAAAAATAAAAATTAATGAATTTAATGAAATAAATTTGTGTAACGTGAAAGCTAAGAATTATTAAATATGAAATTCTGGAAACACTTCAAGAGTTGAAGTTATGGAGCCTCGGTAAGTTGACACCATCTTAGCTCGACTTAATTTCTTGTCACCTTGGGGTGTCGAATGGAGTTTCTACTTATGTTATAGTGGAATATTATTATATTTTTTTTGCACATGAAGGATTTCTCGCTAGATATCCTTGAATAGACTATCCGTTAAATTAGCGAGTGTTTTTATTAATTGGCATTAAAAACATATATAAAAAACAACAACATTAAAGAATCTACTTAAATTTATTAAACAATTCACTGTAAAGTATATCAAATCTTCGCGCAAAAACACGTCACAGGGTAAGTTAGAAATCGTGTAACTTCATATAATTCATTGAATATAACATTATAAAACTCAGGAATTCTTTCAATTCGTAAAATTCGAGGATTAGCTGCATAAGCTTCGGCATAATATTTATTTAACGCCAGACCTCTTCCCGAATCCCCCTAATCCTCTTAAAGATTTAAGCGTGATCCTATTCCGGAAAGAATCTTTACTACTTGCCTGCATATATACTTTCTTATTGGAAACTTATCTTTATTAGGAACCGAAATAATCCAGACCTTTCATCGATTGATATTGTTCTTTCTTTGGTTTTGCTTTCATTTGCTTTATCAAGGTTCTCTTGTGTTGACTGTTTTGTTGTAGTTGACTGCTGAGTGTAGTTATAACTTAATTTTAATCCTGCTCACATTATTTGAGGTGTTTCGTCTGGTTCGTCCCAACTTACATTTTTGGGAGGGCAAAATTCACCATTCCCTGAATTTTCCCTAATGATAAAATATGAGCACGCACGAATACCTGCATCAAGAGAAAAGTAAAATAGGAAATAATTAAAACATTTTTAAAACAAGAAACGTTGTTATACTGTGTACAAGTTTGTCGAATCTGCAGGTAAAATTTGCAGATAAAGAAAAATTTTAGGATTTAACAGCAACCTCCGTGACCCATCAACAGGGCGCCTCTGCTTTCTATATGAAAAGCAAATCAAACGATAAAACAAAAACGTTCTCTTTGCCCTTATTATTATACCAAAGAAATCCCTAAACTTTGGCGAACTCCGTGAGTTTTGTTTTCTTTTTAAAATTAGATGAAATATCTAATTATTTGTAGCTAAAAGTAATTTGAATTGAGCTAGTTTTAAAACAAATCGGCTTGTTTTAAACTTTTCCGTTCCAATTCCAAATTATTTCATATGGTATTTTAATTTTATGTCATGTATTTGCCTGTAAAATCAAACACGTGGGCAGACTAAAGGATTTTTTTGATCAGTGCTGTTTATGAAACACATGTATTTTTAGTGGCCCCTTTTGTAGAAGTTCGGATTAATATGGTTTTGAAATAAAAGTGGTTTTTGGCAGAGGATATCGAGATGACTGAATGCAGGGGCACCCCAAACGGAAAAATTTGAAAGAGGAGAAATATTTATATTTTGCTGAATATTACTCCAAATTTTACTGAATTTTAAAATATGAGCATGTACTCATCTACATCTAATGAAAATAGATATTAAGCATCATCGTATTTTTTTCTTTTTCATTAAATTGCTGCTTTGCAATGCTGTCACAAAACTGGCCGAAACTTCAAAAATCACTGACTAAAGAGTTAGGAGGTCACAAGGACCTCCTATGACCGCCCATTTTGACGCCTCTAGTTGGTAGGGGGTCCGTCCCAAATCGTTTCGTGATTAGATAGTATCGAGTTAAGAAATAAGTAAAATTAAATATTAAAATTCATGGACTGAGTGAGCTTTAATAAGCCTTACTTTCTGAATAATACTAAAATATAATATTTTGAAATGCATTTTGTTGACAAATCATAAGTTTATTTATGGCGAAATAAAATACAGTTATTGATTGAACATCTCTTACACTAGAATATCCAAGTTAATTTTATAGCTGCTCTACTTTGAAAGGAAATACACATGATTAATGTGATAATTAATGTACTCAGACACTTAACATAAAATATAGGGCAGATGATGAATTGTGCCGGTCGGTAACAAGCATATCTACAAAAGATGATTTATTGCCTGATATACATAATTGCCATCAAATAGATTTAGAATTAAGCTCGAAATCAATCTTAGTTCTAGAAATATCAAGATTTTTTCGTTTTGACTACTTTGTAACTTATACTATTTGTTACACTTTTCATTACTCTCGTTGATTTTGTTTGAGTAGTTAATTAGAGTTTGAAGCCAATGCTTCCGAAAAATAAGATAGTTTGAAAGCGTGAAAAGGTAAGTTTAACAGCATAAGGAGGTTTTTATTACCTTGAGCAACCTTTTTTCATGACAGTCACTATACCAAAGAACCAGCGACTTATTTATAAGTGTGAAAACTATTCGATAATGCGTGGTGGCCTGGCATTCTGCATTTGCTTAAGAAGCTTAATGTTCCTTTGAACATTTTTACTTCATTAAGAGTTTTTAATCTCACTTCCGCTCTGCTGATCTCACTTTAGGACAAGTCACGAAAAATCTTTCGTTAGAGAAAGGCTGTCCTCAAGGATCTGTGTTGTGACCTGTTTTGTGGAACATCATTATGAACGAATTGCTTCTTATTCTGTGATGCTTTAAAAATGTTTACAAAATTGCCGTTGCTGACGATTTGCTTCTTATCGTTCAAAGCAAAGATTTAAGTGATGCTTGCTATTTAGCTCAGGATATTCTTAATCAAGTTTTTCAATAGTCAGAGTTGTACAAGTTGACTTTTAATTCTTCAAAGTCTAAAGTCATGATGATTTCTAGAAAGTCGAGGTCAGACCAGAGCATTAGTTTAAGCATCGGTAATGAAGCTATAGAAGAAGTTCAGTCAATTAAGTATTTAGGCGTAATTCTTGATCATAAGTTGCAGTTGAAACATCACATTTCTTTTATTTCCAGTAAGTGCGAAAAAATTATCGGCTTACTGCGAGTTTCAAAAAACAAATTTGGTCTGAAAACTGATGTTCTCAAGTTAATCTACAAGCAATGTATTGTACCAATGATGTCTTACGCTTCAAGAGCTTGTGGACACTCTTTGAAAAAGAAAGTGAATTGCAAACTTTTGAGAAGAGTACAAAGAAGGTTTCTTCTCCGTATTATTCGGGGTTATAGAACTGTAAGCTACGAATCAGCATTTGCTCTTTCTGGTCTTCCGCCTTTAGATCTTTTTATTTTGAGCAATATTCAAGCTAAAGGCAACTTTTTAAAAACAAACGTTAATGACACCCTGGATAGGAAACTCTCCTTTTCCTGTTTACCTCACCCTTTATGTAGGAAGCTTGTTTATTTTAATAATTATGAAAATGTTGTTTTAGAAGACTATAAAATTATGTGCTTTACTGACGGCAGCAAGTTAGAAGGAAAGGTGGGCCTTGCTTTTGTTGTCTTTGAGGATGGAGTGGAGAAATTGGCTTTCCAGCACCGAATACGGGATGAGTGTTCGGTTTTTCAAGCTGAATTGCTTAGTTAAAATCTTTCTGTGAAGTGGATTAAAAGCTACATTCACGAGAATTCGGTTGCAAAGTTCCTTGTCTGCAGCGACTCACTTTCCTCTCTCTTTTTCTTGCGCAGTTCTTCAGAACTTCAGAAAAACTTGTCGTTGAGGTTCAGACCATTCTGCATGGTCTTGAGGGATTTGCTGAGGTTCCTTTTTGCTACGTTCGGGGCCACAATGGCAACTTTGGGAATGAAAGAGCGGACAAACTAGTTAAGGATGCTACTTGATTCGGTGTCAGTTTGGCGATGTCTGTCCCTGTTTCTCATTTTAAATATAGAGCGAGGGAAAAAACTGTTTCAGACTATGGAATGCAGAATTTCTTGCTTCATCAAAAGCATTATGGACCAAGATATTTTCCCCTTCCATTTTCCATCGCTTGAAGTGCAAATTATTTTTCACCAAACCCAAGTGTTAACAGGACACCGTAGTTTTAATAGCTACTTGTTTTGCTTTAAGTTGGTGAACTTTGGGTATGTGGAAAAGCGGAAGGAGACGTTGATCACCTTCTTTTGAACTGTAAGCTCGTTACGGGGCCAGAACTGCCTTTAGGCAAAGTCTGTCCAGTTTATCCTGTTGTTGGCTTCCTGTTCTCTCAGATCTTGTTAGTAGCAGTGAGAAACTTGTTGTTTTTTGTAATTTCGTTCTGTGTTTGTCACTTTAATTGTTTAGTTTCTGTGTGTGTGTGTGTGTGTGTGATTTTTTTTGAATGGGGGGGTGCCTTTGTTTTTCTTCTTTAATTTGTTGTTTGATTTGTTTTGCTTTGTGTTTATTTACTTACCTCTGTAAGCCTCATGTTATACTGAGTGGTACATGAGGAGGTTTTGTATTTTTTAAAGAATGAAAAAAATAAGTATTGTTATAAATCATCATCGTTCTTTTAAGTTAGTATCATATTGATCAAGTTTTATTGAATAGAAATTAAAAAAATAGATAAAATTCACGAGGGAAAAATATGAAAATAACTCTATAAAGAATTAGTATTGCTGTTTTCTTAAAGTGCAATAAATTGCAGGGATTTGAAGAAAAACAGCAAACTGCTTGAGGTGTTTCTGTTGAATCACATCATTTTTTATGGTAACAAATTCTGAAATTGACTTCCATTACACACCACTAAGTATTTTATTTTTTTGCAAAATAATTTTTCTATGATAAAACTATTACAGTACACCTCTTTAACTTAAAATAATGATCTTACACTTCCTGAAACAATTTGATAAAACTAATATACAATAAAGCCCGCTTATTAGAAATCGTTTAAAAGAATATTCCGTTTAATATAACAAATTTTAAATTTACAAAATCACTCTAATGCATTGTTTTTATCCTTTTGGTAGTATATTACAGTGCACTTAATGCATTGTTCATTTTTACAACAAACCAAAAACAAGATATTTATACATAATTTTAGATTTACCGTTCATTCTTATGAAATCTTTTCTTCTCCTTGATGCTTCTCGAAATGAATTCCGTTCCATCTGTTAGAACTTTTGTTATTAATGTTTAGAACGATTTAGATATTTCTCGCAGTGTCATAAATACATGTATGTGTTTTATAAACATACCTAATTACTTTCGGCACTTGTAAATACCCCTAAAACTGTTTTAAACCATTCCCTAACTATATTTAACAATTTCTCACATGCAGAACTGAGTTTCTACTTACTTGTTAAAAAGGCTGTATTATTCAACGTAAATTATCTATGCACAAAGTCTATGATTAATGGGAGAAAGAGACATAAAATATAACAGAGAGGTACGTATATAGTACACTGTCAAAAATGTGTAAGGTTATCATAGTTAATGGGTAACACAACTTCTGAAGAAAACTGTTCTGATTTTAAGAAAACTCCAATTGTTGGATGAAAGTTTCTGGAAGCCGGTGTAAAGTTAAACCAAGCGTGTTAAAATGACTGAGGTATTATTCAAAGCACATGTGTTAATACAAACATCAGTGCAGAGCTCTTTAAGTCTTATGAAGGTAACCAAAATGCACCTTAACCGGCCAAGTGGTAAAACGCGCTGCTTTGAGAGCTCTTTGTATGCTGTAAGTTCGCTGTTCGGGAGTCCATCCTATTGTGTGTGTTTAAAATAACTTACCAAATTGTGTGAAGTCGATGAGCAGTGGGTAAGCATGAACCTGACAAACATTAAATAAACGAATAATTGAAAGTTATCTTCCAGCCTGTTGAATGCTCTTCATTCTTTTGACAGAGAAATCTGGTGTAACTTTACATTAATATTGGTGAAATGTTATGCTATAGTTACATAACAATGGTGTAACCTTCCACAAGTGATGTGTTACTTAACGTCAAATATATCGGTTAGGTTACTCTATATCAATGAGACAGCACATCTGATACTGTATTTTTGGAGAAAGGTTACAATTTTTCTTACACAGTGTATATAATAATGATAAGATGCAGCGATATAATAGTAATGTACACAGTACATATAGTAATTACATTTTGTGTCATAAAAATGAAAATTTAGAAATTTGCGTACTATATTTTAATGAGATTAACAAAATTTATCTTAATAAAATCAGATACCGAATTTTTATCGTTAGTGCTGCAATAAAAATTAATTCGCAAAGTAAAAACGACTGCAGAACTCGAACAAATAAACTCTTTTCTGGAAATACGCTTCGAAAATTTCCCCCAAGCCCTCGTTAAAAAAAAATACACAGAAAAACAATCTTAAAATATGAACAAAAAGCTACATCACCTATTTCAAAAACCTAATGCCCTAAAACTAAAACAAAGTTTGGATCTTAACCATGTCGATATTGTTTTAAGAAGAAAGATAGCAAAAATCGAATACTGTCATCTGCGAAATCGTGATAAATGTGACCTCATTCCCTACCTCACCCTTTCCTCTTAACTGTGTGGTGTCCACAATATCTTTAACTGTATTTCTGAAAAGAATGCTCGATTTTTCTTCGTTTTGTAGAGTTCTTTGCTGGTTTTGGTCCCCAGAATCGTTGTGATACTTACAAAGGAAACTGCCGTTAAGAAATAAACCGAAATTTAAGCTTAAGAAGTTTTAGAAAACAATAAACAGTTTTTGTATACGGTTTGAAAATTGACAGTTTAGTAGAATATGATTTCGTGTTTGAGGAGTATGACGGAAATTTTGCTGTCATTTTTATTTATTTATTTACATGTTCTTTTTTTCTCTCGAAAGTTTCATAAACTTTTTATCTAATTTATGAAATGACAAAATTAATAAAGCTTTTATTTGAAATCTCTCAAAAGTAAAAATTATTTTATTCTTTGAACGCCATCGACATTATTTTCAAATATAAATTTTGAAGTTAGCGCAGAAACAACAGGTAACCTTACGTTTAATCATATCGTCGGTACCATGCTAAAATATCGAATGTGAAAAATCGCGTTTTCAAGTTCGAATTTTACAAATAATTAAAATTCAAATGCTACCTTCGAACGAGTTTTACACTTAAAGATGTCTATAAAAATTGAAAATAACCAAACACTTCAGCTGGAAAAAAATTATATTCAGTGTTTTGGCTCTCCTGAAAAGTGCCAATTTTCACATTTGTAATTTTAGCATGGTGCCGGCGATATATTTTATCAACATTTTTTAGAAAAACCTTTCAAAATTGAGAACAGAAAAATTTTACTGTTACACTAATATGTAGTAATCAATGCAGTGTATGCGAATGATGATGGAGAACCTGGGCCCATTAAAATGTATATTTCCAATTGATTTGTAGTTACTAATGGTTTTATCTACTGTTTCTGCTCCGATTTTAACACTTATATTTGAAAGTAGTTGTCGATGGTGTTCAAAGAAGAATTCTTTTAAAAAACTTTTTAGAGTATTTTTGAGTTTAAGTCGATTCTTTTTTTTTTAATAAAAAATATTTTTATTGAACGATAAATATCTAATGACTAATAGTAGCTGAGCACTTGTATTTTTTCCTAAGCAAATATTTGCAAATACTCAGACACAGTAAAATCATTTACTGGGAGATACAGCATTTTTACAATGGACGAAACAAATCCTGTACTCGTAGAGCCTTGGAATAGTGAATACATACCTTTCGTCGTGATTGCTAGGAGCAGCCAGCCCCAACGAATACAATCCGAACGCCATCGATAAAACAAAATTCCGTTTCCAGACGAAGTTTCATTAGATATCCATTAAATGCTCCCGTTACCATGTTACGAGCAGAATGTTGGAATAATGGTTCTGTTTTATCAGTTTTAAGCTAAAAGTTTTCGCAAATTCTAAAGTTTATCACAAATAGAAACATAAATTTATTATCTATAGCTACATTCGTAATGTTGGCTTGTTTCAAATAGTTTTAGCCTGATGTTTGGATCCTGTTTCACGTTTTGAAAAGTTATTATCTTGAAAAGGGAAAAGTTTTTACGATGTAATTATGTAATTCAAGTAGTCTAGGTTCGGAAGTTCCCGAAAAATACTTAAGATGAATGCACCTATGGTCGGTTTCTTGATTTTATTAGTGCTTTTGGTATACTGATAGAAAAAAATGAAGTAATAGTTGATGGTTGAAATCATTACTTTAGATATAAAGTATAAAGAAAAAAATAGTTATCCGTTGTTTGAGGCATTGGATAATGCTTCCATTATGTTCGGTTAATAGCTATTTCTTGTCAGACCTAACTATTTCCATAAGGAATAAAGCTATCTTCTAGATATAATTTTGTTCGATATATATATATATACTAGCTGACTCGGCAACCGTTGTTTTGCCATATAAATAATTTCCTAGTAATTTCTAGTGTAGACAAAAAATATCTTACTTATTGTAAGTATGTATGTATGGTAGAATGTGTATATTGTATGTATGTAAGAATGTGGTATATGCGTGAAATAAGCATGGAGCGCTGTGAACGATGAGGGAATATAAAAATAACAAAAGGCAAACATTATTTTTAAGTTATTATAATTTATTCCTTAAAATTATATATCATTAATTAAACAATAACGACAGTAACACTATTAAACAATATCAATCTCTTAATGCTATAGCGTGAACAATATTTTTTGTTAGTCCATCTTTAGCTAACACAAACAAACTGGATGGTTTACCCACTCGAGAGCATGCCACGTATAATTGTCCGTGTGAAAAACATGGTTTTCTCAAATCTATGCCACAAACAGACATCGTTTGACCTTGAGATTTGTTGATAGTCATTGCAAATGACAATCTAATCGGAAACTGAATACGTTTGAATTGAATTGGCACATCTGTATAGGAATCCGTGGTATGAGTATATTTTCACCTCTGAACTTGCCATTTAAAACCCTGGCTTCGATCATGTTTTTCATTAATTTTTGAATGACTAATCGCTTACCGTTGCACAGCCGGGGCGGGTTCAAATTACGAAGCAAGATAATTGGAGATCCAACCTTTATTTTTTAAAAATTTGTGTCACTTTAATGGTCGTTCATATCCCCCCCCCCCTCTCGCAGTGAAAAAAAACTTTACACAGCAGATTTTGCCTAATAACTCAACACTAATGGTGTTTGATACATTTTATGTGTTTGTAATGATGTTTTTTGGTCACAACCAATATGAAAAGCACAAAAAATAGTTACTTTAATTTTTAACATATATTTATCTTCTTCAGAATTTTTGACTTCTAATTTTACCTTGAATTTGACGTAAATGCAAGGTATAAAATACAGAATTTTATAAAGGTACAAAAATTAACATAATATAATTGATAGTGTATATAATTTTTGAAAAAAATAATATAAGTGCCGCAAATCAAAAACCATTTATTGCCACAATCGATTCAAAGCCCCCAAAAATGGCGCAAACGTCCATAAGACAATTCTACAGCATCGAAGGACCCCATTGCCAATTTTAACAAAGATCCGACCAAAACTGTCATTTTGTACTATAAAAAAATATGGGGTAGATCCCCATGAAGGGATGTACCTGCATAAGGACATTACAATCATTAAAATCATTCAAAAAAAAAAAAAAAAAAACATGCAGCTGTTCGAAAAAAATCCTTGCGGGCCTGGATTCGATCTCATGCCATCAGGAACTTCAACCTGACGCGCAGAACCACTTGACCATCGGGTCGCTCATTGAAGTAAGGATTTACGATAACACATATTGTTTTAGTTCAGTAGATCAGATGTTATGTGCGAACAAAAAAAAAATTATGGGTGGACTACCCCTAACATTTAGGGGGATGAAAAATAGATGTTGGCCGATTCTCATAGATACTGGATAAGCACAAAAAATTTCATCAAAATCGGTCAAGCCGTTTCGGAGGAGTATGGCAACGAAAACTGTGACACGAGAATTTTATATATTATATATATATATATATATATATATATATATATATATATATATATATATATTTTTTTTTTTTTTTTAAATATTTCATTGTCTGTAAGTAATGTTTAAAAATCTGGTATGGGTCCCACACTACTTCCTTTTACGTGTAAATTTCTTTGTAGATAGATGTCTGAGTGTTAAAATAGTGCTAGGAGTGAGCAGGATAGCATTTCGTACATTTACACCCATAGTTTGTCACGAAACAATGCAAAACAAATGTTTTACAATGATTCATTTTCTAAATATCGCCTATTTTATCATTCAGTGGATTTTTCGCAAAATATCGCCAATAGCGCCAAATTGAACCCAAATTCAAAAAATATTTTTTTTTCGCCAAATTTGCCTCCAACTTGGCGATATTTCGACAAGTTGGCGTCAAACACTTGGCGACCAAAAGTTTGGCGATATATCGCCAAGTCGTCGTGCCAATTCATCTGCATTAAAATTAACACTGATTTACCCCAAAAAAGGGGTAAAACACCCCCTTGGGAGCATTCGAATGCAACAACAAAGAGAGGTGCACAACTATACCATCCTCAGAGCCTACATAGCAAGCTAGAAGCTTCTACGGCATATAGTTTTTGAGTTATGCGACACACATACATACGCACATACATCCGCACATACGTATATACAGACGTCACGAGAAAACTCGTCGTAATTAACTCGGGGTGGTTGAAAAGGATTTTTCGGCAGCCATTATATGTTGGTAGGTACATATGCACGTGCTGACAGGTCGAAAAAACTACTGAACATTCATTCGGGGGTGAGCAAAATCAAAATTTAGACTCAAATTTGAGTGATTTTTTTTTTCGCGATCACAATACTTCCTTTACTACATACAATCGAACCCGCATTATGGAATAGCCATTTTGCCATGAAAAAATATTCTAATAAGCGGGATATTCCATTATCCGGGATCGAAATAATGCATTACAACGATTCGGTGCATTAAAAGTGTATTGTATAAAACGGGATATTCTTTTAACCGATATTCTAATAAGCGGGCTCGACTGTAAAAGGAAGTAAAAATAGACAGTAAGCTTGTTTCAGTACTGAAACGGCGGCCCGTTCCTGGTTATTATAGGGTCATTCCATATAAAATCAAAAAATGGGCCGTGCCGCACCATTTTTGATTTTGATCATACCTGGTAGGAAATATGCACTAATATTCTGTACCTCCAAACTGTTTTATTTTTTTCTCGGAAAAAATTTTATTCTCGAGATATAGCCATTTTTTTACTCCGCCGATGAGTAAAATTCGGCATTTTTGATCTTTTTTCTAACAGCTCTGGTAAATTTACTTAAAGTGGTAGAAAGATCAAACATGGCTTATTTTGAAGCTAAAAGAATGAACTTTCATTTGTGCATTAAAAGAAACGGTTTAGGTTAAGCCTAAATATAAATTTTCCCGTGTCAATTCGCGGTTCAAAAAATGCCGTTTTCGTCAT